>JANRGW010004118.1:40209-52174 GCA_024733675.1 Psilopsiagon aymara | reverse complement strand
CTCCAGGAGCAGAGGGAAGAAAAAGGGGGAAGTGAGTGAACAAACTGCGTGGCTGATTTATTGCTTAAACCACGACACTAGTTCATAACCACAATTACTTTATCCTTCTTTGCTTTACTGCAATTAAGCTGAAAACATTAAACAACATCAGGAAAAATAAAGAATAATAGAAAAACATACATGCTGGACAATGTGCACATAATTTTAACATCTTTTTTTTTCCATTCAAGCTTAACTGAAAGGTGATCAAGTTCTTGTTACCATCATAAAGGCAGTCTTACAGCTTTGAATAAAATGGCTGACTTCAGTAGCTTGCTAATGAAACCAGCAATTTCCTACAGAATAAAGCCATAAAGGTGATGACTTTCTCTCCATTTTGAAAGCTTATTGAGATAAAGCAGCACAAAGTTGTTCTTTGAGGTTTCTAATACAACACCACCTGCTTGATACATGAGATAGGTTCACCAAAAATTATAGATTAGAATCATAGAATAATTAGGGTTGGAAAGGACCTTAAGATCATCTACTTCCAACCCCCATGACATGAGCAAGGACCCCTCCCACTAAACCATGTCACCCAAGGTTCTGTCCAACCTGGCCATGAACACCACCAGCAATGGAGCACTCACAACTTCCCTGGGCAACCCATTCCAGTGCCTCACCACCCGCACAGTAAAGAACTTCCTCCTCATATCCAATCTACAGTTCCCCTGTTTAAGTTTGAACCCATTACCCCTTCTCCTATCACTACTGTCCCTAATGAAGAGTCCCCCCTCAGCATCCCTATAGGCCCCCCTCAGATACTGGAAGGCTGCTATGGGGTCCCCACACAGCCTTCTCATCTCCAGGATGAACAGCCACAACTTTCTCAGCTCATCCTCATACGGGAGGTGCTCCAGTCCCATGATCATCCTCATGGCTCTCCTCTGGACTTGTTCCAACAGTTCCATGTCCTTTTTATGTTGAGGACACCAGAAGGGCTCACAGTACTCCAGGTGAGGTGTCATGAGAGCAGTGTAGAGGGGCAGGATCACCTCCCTTGACCTGCTGCTCATGCTCCTTTTGATGCAGCACATCAAAAGAGTTGCATCAAATGGTTGGCTTTCTGGGCTATGCATGCACACTGAATCCAGCTGATGTTCATTTTCTCATCGACCAACACTCTCAAGTCCTTCTCCACAGGGCTGCTCTCAGTCTCTTCTCTGCCCAACCTGTAGCTGTGCCTGGGATTGCTCCCACCCAGGTGTAGGACCTTGCACTTGGCATGGTTAAACTTCATCAGGTTGACATCAGCCCACCACTCAAGCTTGTCATGGTCCCTCTGAATGGCATTCCTTCCCTCCAGCGTATCAACTGAACCACCCAGCTTGGTGTCATCAGCAAACTTGCTGAGAGCACATTCAATCCCACTGTCCATGTAACCGACAAAGATGTTGAACAAGACCCGTCGGGACACCAATCCCTGAGGAACACCACTCGTTACTGGTCTCCAGCTGCACATTGAGCCATTGAGCACAATTCTTTGTGTGTGGCCATCCAGCCAGTTCTTTATCCACCGAGTGGTCTACCTATTAAATTGATGTCTCTCCAACTTAGAGACAAGAATGTCATGTGGGACAGTGTCCAATACATAAGTAAAATGACTACCACTTAAAAACAAAACAGAGGTTGTTCTCTAATTTTAGAAAACAGAAGTGACGCACTTGGTGCTAATGCACTCTGTTAAAAAAGCCCCATACTTTTAATCTTAGGTTGACACATGCATATATCTGTGATGTCCCTTATACATACAAGCTTTTCCACCTGCTTTCATGACTTGGGTCACTGCATGGCCTGAAAAGCTGTCCAGTTTTTGCCTTTTTTCAGAATAAACTGTGCCCTGCTGTGACCTTGCTACTCACTCCACGTAAATAACCAAAGGCTTTTCTTGACAGAAGCTCAGATCATCTTGTCTTCTACAATCATTTTATTAGTACTACCTGTACCTGTGGGCAAGTGAATGAAAATGACTACTCAGATGCCCTATTTATTGCTTATCGTATTTTGCCTAGAGAACATGAACTTGCTGCACTTCTTGTTTCCTTGTCCTTAGTGTATAAAATAATGAACTTTCTATATCTGACAAATGCATGCTTTGCCAGAATAAAAAATCTGCAGAGGCAGGCCAAATACCTTTGCCAAGGATAAATAAAAGAGTTGGTTATGCTCCTGCTACATCTGAGAGCTGCTGGAAAAGACATCACTTCTACCCTTTTCACACCCTTTAGTTAAATCTCTGTGGCCTCCCCTACCACCCTTCCTCATCTCTAAAATATCTACTGCTATAAGAAGTTAAAAAGTCATTCTTTGAGTTTTTCTTGATGCTTTTGACAGCTGTGGCGTTGAACAGTCAGCAGAGCAAGTCTCTGGAAAGCTGCAGTACTGTCTCAGAAGTAACAAAGGCAGGCATTCATCTTGGCTCTGCTTTTCTTTGTTGCACAGGTTACATTTCTGCTTTAAAGCCATATAAATTTGAAGGAAAAAAATACAGGTCTTTCACCGCATTTAAAGCTGGCAACATTTGCTATGAGTGCTGAGTTCACTATTAGGGATAACCACTACAGCTACTGCATGCCAAACTGCTTATCACCTCTCTACTTTGGGCAGTATGCCTTAGAAGCTCTATTCACACTAATTTAAATAATGCTTCTTTTTCTGTGTTTGAAGTATCATATTTGCATTTCATGATCCATTTTTAGTAGTTATCGAATTGTCTTGGAACTCCAAGATATTTTACAGCCCCATTACAGTTCATATCAAACAGCTGCATAGGCAAAAGTAGCTCCTGATTTAAAGGGCTTAAGTGTATTCCTTGGCCAAACAGAGATCAACAAGTTGGATGGGGTTTCACCAAAAATACTTGTCTCACTGTAGAGCAGATATAAACATATGTTGTTTGTCTGCAGCTAATTTATACTTTCACTTCTGTAAGGCTCTTAGTTCCCACTGGGGTAGGAGCAGCCAGGGAAAAGTTAAATCATCATCACATGAGTAAATTATCAGTGACACCTAAAAGCAGTTGCAAACTGCCTTATCATTTAAATTAAACTGAGAACTCAGCTGGTTTATGTCTGCATTAGTCAAGTCGTATCAATCAGTAAATTATTACAGAGGCAAACACCATAAATCTTCACAGACTAACAGTGATGAGGAATTTCCTGCAACTTCCTCTAACTGATCCTTACCCTGAAATTTTATACCCTCTTGACAGGAAGCACAGCACTGCAATGTCTAGCAGCCATATTCTGTATTTGCCTATTCCCTGCTCCTTGGAAATCAATCACCCAGTGATATCTCTGCTGGTGTTTATATACAGCTAGAACCCAATTTATGTGCAAAAGATTAATAGTAATTCTTTCCAAAGAATGCCCAGCAACTTTATGGTGCTGATCAATACAGAGGTTTAAAAAGCTTATGCTCAGAGACTGAAAAGCTATGTCTCAACATGTTACGATAAGACAGTAAAATACTATTAATCCAGGTTCAGATGCCTGCCATTTGAAAAACACTGTAAGATATGACAAACAACCAACCATATTTAACATAGCTTAACACTAGTCCTTATCACATTTCTAGCAACATTTGGTGGTACAGTCTTTGAAGAGAATTTGTTCAAGACTTCTCAGAATAGTTTGGGATGTCATGAAATTATAGTTCAGAGTAGGAAGATATTAAGTGCTATACAACATATTGCTCAATTGGAAGATTTAACAGAAGGCATAGAGCTGAAGTGGTATGTCTGCCTATACTCACAAAGTAGCTGATAATACGTTAAAAAGTACATACTACTCCTAGGGTTTGGTTTGTTTACTGACTATGCATTTTCAAAGTCCCTTACTAGGGACAAGTAATTCCCAACACTCCTACTATAGCCTGATACATAATGTATAAGGTTATAGAAAATGTGTATTCATGAGACTTGTTTGGCTTTTGTCAAAAAGAACTGTGAAAAATTATGATGGAACAATTTTCATTTCTGACACATTGTTTTTATAGTTCATTCATGACTGGGAATTGAGGGGTTTAGAATTTTGTCTGCTGCAGATGTTGCTGAGAGGAGAGGAGCTGCAGAGCTCCTTACTTGCTGCTTTGTTGCTGACAGTGACAGGAGAGCTAAAGGAAATACTTCTCTTGACATTAAACATGATGAGTAAATCCTTAGGCTACTCTCCCATTTTACTGCATTAGAAAAGCCATGGCACAAGGCATTTGGGAGCACGTAAAAATAAGCATGTTTTATAACCAGAACTGGCCTATGGCAAGAAACTTTGAATTTCAATACAGGACCCTGGAATTGTTTAGAATAATAATAATGATTACAATAAAATTAAAAATTTAGGTAAAAGCTCATGCAGATTAGTAAGCCTGGCAGACAAAAGGAGTAATTGGGGTTTAGATAAAACTTTTGTTTAATTGCTTCCAACATGCACACTATTTTCAGTATATTCTCTTCATCCTAACATTTTTTTTTCTGAGGTTGTAGCTGCCAACATGACAAATGTAGTGCCAATTAAGGAAGTCAGAATCTTTAAAAAAAATACCAATTCCTCCATTATAAGAAAAGAAACAAAAAAACACCAGTTAACCCATTTAAATTCACAGCTGCAGTCAGTTGCCAAGTAGCTCAATTAACTTTGATCCTTTTGTGGGGACAAAAGTTCTGGAGAATGACAACAGCATGGGAAACCTTAGAGATCTGGTCCCTGCCTCAGCTATATATGCACACACTGAAGTTTGTGAACTTACCTCCCCAAGACATTTGTAGAGACTGCTGTAACCAGGCACAATACAGTTGCCCTGAGGTGGAAATATCCTTCCCTCTATCTCAGAATGCTTGGCGCAACTCTAATACTTAGTACTGTTTTATTTACTCTGCCTTTTTTTGATGTCAGCATGTGAAACACCCCCCACCCCCCCAGGCTCTAGTGTCACAGGCAAATTACACAAAGGACAGACTAATCAGTTTTGCTTATGCAAAGCACCCAGCTAAACCAGCCAAAATCCCTCTGCAGAATGCTAGCGAGAATCCAACCCTACCTAGGAACTTCCTGGGTCCTACTTTTCCTCAAGGATCATTTTAAGTGAAATCACAGCTGGCTCTGATCCATGCTACAAAGGCCAAAAAGCATTCATTTGGCCAAGAAGTTGCTTAGATCAGGTTTCCTCTTTAAAATAGGCATTTCTTTTCCTAGATCAAAACACTTTCTGAATATGAAACAAAATATTTTATGCATTGTTCCCAATGACATTTCATCAATGCTTTTTACAATAGTATCTAGTCTCTCCTGGAAACACCTATCCCAGTACAACAGAGGATTCAACATTCCTTTTCTTCCCAGCCACAGGGTCTGTGGTCACAGTCATCCTATAACCAACAAACACACCTAACTCTTCCATCTTTCGTCACTTCCCTCAAAGCACTCCCACACAAAGCAAAAGCTCCTTTGCTATACCACAAAAGCACTACTTTGCACTTTGTATCATTAATTTGAGCTAAGTAATTCCTTTACTCTCCAGACAACCCATTTCTTGTATGCAAGCCTCCAACTCTCCTCTGGGGATGATTTCAACTTCACCATCAGCAAATTCGTTTGCTGTGTTCCCACTTTGGTACCAAAAACCTTTGAAAAAGTTATTTGTGTGATCTGGAACCCTCTATTTCAATAATTCTATGACTACTCTCTTTTTATGTAATGGGTTCTCCTTGGCTCACACTCTCTGCTATCTCCTCACCAGTTTACTGTTTCATAATTTGCCACCTTAAACAACAGTTCTCCACAGTGCCTACCAAATCAGCTCCTCAGACAGAAGCAGACCAGAAGTTTATATCTAGAAAGCTGCTCCCTTATCTAAGAGATCAGCTCTATCTAACCTAAACTGTTTTTCATTGGTTTTTATCCCTCTCCTTCACCTCCATTTCTTCAGTGTTTGTCCTTTAACAACACATAGCTAGCCAATCCCTCTGATATAAAATATTAAATTCTCCAACTTCTGCTTTTACATCATATATGGCAATATCCATATCTTTATACACATTACTACTGAACCTTTCACTGTCCTGTCCCATTTCTATATTATATTTTATTCTCCTTCCTTCAAACTCAAAAAGACATTCAGTTAGTTTTCTTTTGCCTTTTTAATGTCTCTGCCTCTTGTCAAAGCAAATGCATACCTGATTATGCCTAGGAGAAAATACATTTCGAGATTCACTTTTTTACACTGATAGGGAGATATTTTATGAACACCTGTCTAGAATCAAAAAACCTGCTATTATACTCTCTGTCAAAATATGGGTCTGAGACAGAGACGCATATATTTGTTTCCTTGTGTTTCCCACAGGTGTTATCTTTTATTTAAACTTGAGAGGTTAATAAAGGAGGGAAGGTTTTTCTTCTGTTTCTTATGGCTGAAGAGGGTCTTATTTATCTATGAATTTTTTAAATGTGAAAGAGACACAGCAATGCAAGAACTTTCAGGCAGATTAGCGTGCCATTTTTTCCTCATCTGCTGCTTCAGGCACTGAGATATTTATAAAGTAAGAAACAAAACTGAAAATATTAAGTTTCAAGAGAGCAGTGAGAAAGTGTTAAGAAGTATTTCTGTAACAGGCATGGTTCATGAGGCATAAAGACATTGACTCAGTTCAACAGAAATCTAGAGAATCAAAGACACCTTAATTAAAAGTTCAGTGCAAACATTGCAATTATTAACCTTCACAAGATACAGGCAATAAACAAACTAAGCTGTTATAAATCTGCATGCTAAGTAGGTAGATTCATTTTCCTTCACAAGGCCAAGTTGGGCTGCTTACAGAAAATTATGTGGAAACATCTTGCTCTGCATCACAAAGGCTTTCTTTAATCTGTTAAGAATTAATTTTTAAATGAAAAACCACAGAAGTTTTTTAAAGCTTTGCTTTGTTAGAGACAGAGAGCAAAAGTAATCACTAGTCTAATGCCATTTTCCATGTTCTTGGCTCATATTTTCAATTTATGTGGATAATTAATATATAATCATTTAATTCCTTTAAATTTTAATATAAGCGTTTAAAATGAGCCTTACTCAATGATCATTTCATTTCATAACCTGCCACCACTCTCATTTTCTTCTTATCCTTTTCATATTCAATAGCTTTTATTTTTACTATCAGATTTTATCAAATTCAAAGCCAGCTCCTTTTTTATTTTTAAAGAGTATGTAGGCATCCATCATTCTCTTAGAGCAGTGCATCACTCAAAGCTATAAAGATGTAGCTTTCTCTTTGGAAATCCAGTCTAAAAATAACTTACACCCCCCACCCCCAAATCTATTTCATCAGTTGCTCCAATCACCAGTTAAAATTCATACAGAGTTTAGGAGTCTATTCTGAGAAATTATAGCCAAGTGCTTGCATTGATATTTGCAAAGTTCAAAACCGTAAAACTCAAATTATTGTTTGTTATTTGCTGTGGTGGAGCAAAAGGAATTAACAGCAGCACACAATCTGTCCAATAGGACTTAGACTTTGTTTCATTTAAAAATTAAAAACATATCTGAACAGCTTCTGAAAGTCTAATAACACGTACATAGAATAGCATAAGCATTTTTAAGACTTTAGATGACTACTTGCTGAAGGTACATCATAACTGGAGGGATACAAGTATGACTTTAATGTATTGTCTAGCTTTGCCCTAGAGGAGAAAGTAAGTACATTAGGGAACAGAAAGCTAAATAAAAGCAACATAAAGATATTACCACACTTTCTATCATCACTCTCAGCTGTCGCTGATAGTCTGTGACATCTGCGACATCTGTGATGTAGCTTGGAAAAATTCCCCATGCCCCTCTTTAACTTGATGCTTTTCTCTGTGAACATTATTAAGTAGGAAAAAAACAATCCAGAAACAAACCTGACACAACATTAATTGAAGCCTAGTGATTTATGTTTGTTTTCTTTTCAACCAGACCAATTCAATACCTTTCTGAATCTTTTATGATGCTTGTTATAGCCTTTACACCTGATTTATTTCATATTCTAGCCTCTGAATCACACCAAATGCAGATGTATTTGTTGTAAAAGATTTTGCTGAGTCTTGGAAATATTTTCCCATTTCTGTAAAGGCTACATAAGCATCCTCTTATATTATTCTTTGCACAAGCACGCAATGACAACTTCTGCTATTACAGAGTTCAGACAGGTTAATTTTTATCCGCTCATATGGTAGTATAGGGACAAAGTATAAAACATCTCTTTCTCTTACAAAGGAAGACTATGGGGACATAGAAACTACTTTAGCAGTCCATTGGAGCAAAGCTAGAAAAAGAGACATGGACAGAACATCAAGGGCAGGGAGGTCTCTGTAGGTGATGCGGTAGCACATATTCTTACACCAGAATTGGAAGACAGTTATATATTTCTTCAAGATCTGTTAGTACTATAATTTCTCAGTTGTCTCTCTTAAATCTTAGTTAAGTAGATGTTTACCTAATTTCTTTTTTTTTTTTCACAGGCAAGTCTAAAACAATGAGAAGCCTTTTTCAAAGCAGGATTGGGCACCAAGCATAACCTGCCATTAACTTCAAAGTTAAACTTCAATCTTTGATGAAGGTTTTGTTATATTTCTCTGAGTTTTATGTAAAGAGAGCATAAAAATAATTCAAGTAGGTAAAAAATATATAATGGCAAATAATCAGAATAGCCTTTCCTTAGTGTTGCTTCATCAGCTTAAAGACAGAAAGCACTTCATGCATTCAATGTTTCAAAGGTTTCCTATCTTCTTTAAAGCCCCTTGTTAAAGAAATAATGCTTTTAAAATTTGTTTTTACAATTCTTACATTTTACAGTAAGAATACTATAATACATAGCTAAAACATAGCTTACTATATTTATAGCAACCTGATAAGAACATAAAAAATATTCCATGACTTTCATGGTACACCTTCAATCAGATGCAAAATATTGAAGAAATACCCTTCAGTGATACATAGGTGTCACTGCGATGAACTTACTGATAAAACACATTTAACTTTCCAGTAAAACTCTTTCCTTTTTTCAGAACAAGACACTCAGAATATGTAGGTCTCTAAGGTTGAGTTTTTGTAGAGACATTGTTCCACAGCGAAAAAGTGGCCCTCAGGATAGCTGAAAACAGTAACAATTAGGACTTTGCTCGCACACCTGATGAGGAGAACAGATTTGAAATACTCTGCATAGGCAGGCTGATTTGGTGACACAAACTTATATGCTAGTATCCTAAAAAGTGGGAAATCCAGTCTGAAAGAGTGTGGTACAATTCAGTAGCAAGAAGTTCAAAATACTACACTCAGACTAACAATCACCTGCCCAGACATAGAATGAGGAACAAGTAGTTGCATAGTAGTGCTTCAACAGAAAATACAGGGCTATAGCAGATTACCAGATGCACACGAACATGAATGTGATCCTAGTGTTGAAGCATAACTAGCAGGAGCAGACATAATTCCAGTGATGCTCTTGTCCTGCACTTGCAAAACCTCAGCTGGAGTACCATGATCAGATTTGGGCATCACTACCCAAATGCAGGAAATACAATGAGGAAGATCTACAAAATTTGAATGAAGAGATATGTATTGCTTACTATTCCAATCAGAAATTGGTGTTAAGACTGTTTCCCACAACAGACAACTACTGCTATGAAATATAGAAGAGAATGCCCCATACTGTAATTCTTCAGAACACATTTGTAGTTTTTTTAATGATAGGCTTTTTCCAGCATGCTTTGCATTTCAAACAATGTAGTGGAAGAGTAGAAAAGCCAAATGTAACAATATGCCCAGCATTTTGAAAAACACACAAAAATTTCAGTCATTTCATGAAACGTAGTTTCACAATATGATTAATGTATGTGGACACACAGATTGCCATTGAAAGTTTGATAGCAAACCTCGCTACAATGCAAAACCACATCCCCCTTTTCAAAAAAAAAAAAAAAAAAAAGAAAATGGAATTCTAATCAAAATATAATCAGAGAATCAAACTGCTATGTCAGTATGATTTGCAAAGATGCTTCTCACATCTATAATGAGGAAATAAATACAGCTGGAGAGAGAAGACAGAAAACATCCAGAACACCTTTTGTTCCTTTTTTTAAACTCTGTTTCTTTCAAACTATGTCTATACGAATTGAAGTAAGTGAAGTATATCTACCTGAGAACTTTTTCTTCAAAAAATGAAGGGTTTGGTACAACATGTCCTACCATCACGAGTCACAACACGCAATTGACAAAGCGTGGTTTTGTTGGTTCGGATGACAAATATTCCTCTGAATTAGCTTTGAAGAATACATGGTTCAAAGAATTTGAATTTTTGCACTTTTACTTTCATGTCCACATTAAGCTCTTTCAATCTCTCCCATACAAAAAGAGAATCACGGTACAGCACATAATCTCTGAACTTTCTTATACTTTTTAGCAGCTAAAGTGAGCAGATATCCTCACAACTTTCAAGGATGCAATTAAGATGAATGATTTGAACTCCCAGCTTGCAGACTGGGTGGAAACACTTACTTACACAGCTGTTCACGTTTTCCTATGTAGCTACCAGCAGACAAACTAGGAGGGTATAAATTATTTTAAATTATTATTCAGATTGTAAAAAACAAATGCAATGCAAACCAATCTAAGTAATAAACAGTCCCACTTCTGTTTTCCTTATCAAAATATATTTTCACATTATTCCTCCAAATTATACATAGTTGATGTGTAAAAGATATTGAATATAACTGTGGAACATGTAGATTGCAATAAAAAACATCTTAGGTGTAAATTAGCTCAATATTTATCTCATTTAATATGCAAATGAGGACAATGTGTTCTCATTAACATCGTCTCCATTTCCTTTAAGCTAAACTACATCTCCAGCCAGAGCAGAAAGAAAACGACTATCTGTAATTCTCTGAAGCTAATGAGACTGTGATTAGCCTCCCGCTTTGTTATGAAGTAGTGTGCTCAGGAGAACCCACCCTGGATGAAGCACAGAAGAAATGTATGCAATTCAAAGACGCTTAGTATGGTACTATATTATGCACCAGTAAAATACAAATCAAGAAAGAGAAAACTCCAGATAACTTCTGAAATTTAACTGTGGAATAAAATGGAAAACTATTGTCTCCAGGAACATATTTAAAAGAAACAGATACGACATGGACCTTGCCAGCAATCTGGAAAGCAGCAAGAGGGTTTTTCAGCAGATACTACATCTTTAAGACTCTGAAACATATCGCTTACTGCAAGCCAGTGCACCTGCAGTATGGAATCTGTGTTACTATCAACTTGGTTCAGAAGCATACAGTTCTTTGTTTAGGTTTCTTTAAAAAAAAAATAAAATTAAAACTCCCAAAACAAAACCCAAAACCCCTCACCAGAATTAAACTTCTAATAAATGGTGCGGGTACCCCCAGCCTTCAAAGATTAATGTGATGGTTTGGTTGCTCTCCTAAACAAGAGATCCAACGTGAAGGAGCTGGCAAATGAAGTTGCTAAGCCACTGTCCATCATATTCGAAAAATCATGGCAGCCAGGTGAAGTTCCCAATGACTGGAAGAAGGGAGATATAACCCCCATTTTCAAGAAGGGGAAAATGGATGAGTTGGGGAGCTACAGAGCAGTCAGCATCACCTCTGTGCCTGGCAAAATCTTGGAGCGGATTCTCCTGGAAGGCATGCTGAGGTACATGAAGAACAAGAAGGTGCTTGATGACAGCCAGCATGGCTTCACTAAGGGAAATCCTGCCAGATCAATTTGGTGGCCTTCTATGATGGGGCTACGGAACTGATGGACAGGGGTAGAGCATTTGATGTCATCTACCTAGACTTCTGCAAAGCATTCAACATTGTCCCACATGACATCCTTGTCTCTAAGTTGGAGAGACATCAATTTGATAGATGGACCACTCGGTGGATAAAGAACT
>JANRGW010004118.1:0-40052 GCA_024733675.1 Psilopsiagon aymara | reverse complement strand
AACATAAAAAGGACATGGAACTGTTGGAACAAGTCCAGAGGAGGCCACGAGGATGATCATGGGACTGGAGCACCTCCTGTATGAAGATAGCATGAGAAAGTTGGGGCTGTTCAGCCTGGAGAAGAGAAGGCTGCGTGGAGACCACATAGAGCCTTCCAGTATCTGAAGGGGGCCTATGGGGATGCTGGGGAGGGACTCTTCATTAGGGACAGTAGTGATAGAAGAAGGGGTAACAGGTGCAAACTTAAACAGGGGAACTTTAGATTGGATATGAGGAAGAAATTCTTTACTGTGAGAGTGGTGAGGCACTAGAATGGATGGCCCAGGGAAGTTGACAATGCTCCACCACTGGCAGTGTTCAAGACTGGGTTCAACAGAACCTTGGGCACCATGGTTTGTGTGAGGTGTCCCTGCCCATGTCATGGTGGTTGGAACTAGGTGATCTTAAGGTCCTTTTCAACCCTAATTATTCTATGATTCTATGCTGTTATTTATTAATCCAGTTTTAATCCATCATTGTGCATAACGATTGTTTTTCATTAGCAATTTGAATTCTAACACTTGCACATGCTACCTGTATTGAGCTGAAGCAATGAGCTATGCAGCTTCCGGCAGCCTCAGGGGACGAAAAGATAGAAAATGTTACGATCCCGGATTGTTCTTAATTTCCATATGTTTTTAAGCACTTCAGCTGTCACCACCACGGTGAACTGAAAACTCCCAAACACAAATATGCAAGGAAAGCAGAGGTCACCCTACAAAATAAAGAGACAGTTGCTCACTGAAGAGAAGGGAAACAAAAGAGAAGACCCACTTCTGAACCAGCTCCTCCAGAGAGATTTAACTGTATGAAATCTGATAACATATGAGCCCCTAACAACTTTAAGTGCTACAGATACACAAGCAAGGGCTGCATAAACATAGAGGCCGAGGCACAAGGCTTCTGCTGCTGAGCTCTGCAAAAAGTCTGGCAGGGCAGGAGTTCATGTCCCCTCACCACTGTTCCCGCCAGCCCAGAAGCTGCACGGCTGTCAGCCAGGCTGGCCCAGGAGGAAAACAGAGGACAGCTCTACTTTAGGAAATACACATCCATCCATTTTAGAAGCCTTCAAACCAGCTTCATGCGCTGTTCATGGGGCAGGATTAGCTAGGTAACACAGCAGAGCTGCAGCAGCTTGGCAAAGGGCTGGTCCCAGGATTACAATTGAGCGTCATAGCATACTCACTGACTTCTATAACACGTTCAGTATCAGCAGTGGACCTACCACCCTTGTGAGAGGTACTGATGCACTGCAACTAGCTACATCTCCCTTAAAGTTTTAGTGCTGAAAAATAGTGATAAAAATTCTCAACCTGTACTGCAATGGCACCGGCTGATCTGACCTATCCCAATTCCCATCCCCAGGGCACAGGGGGTAACCTGGAGCTGTCAGCACTGCAGAGTACAGCCAGCTGTGCTTCCTATGTGGATGGAGAGAACAAGGAAACTTGGGGAGGGAGGGAAAGTCAACATCATGAACTCTTCTGCTCATAGAGCATATTTCCTTCTGGTTATAGCCCTCTTCATCTTGCTCCACATTAGAAACAACTGTGGCAAAAGGTAAGTAAGTCAACTAAACAGACAGGTTTTATGCTCTCTGGTAGTTATCTGATCAACTTCCCATCATTTGCTATTATTATTCAGAGGGGTGGTAGATGCTCCATCCCTGGCAGTGTTCCAGGTCAGGTTGGACAGAGCCTTGGGTGATATGGTCTAGTGGGAGGTGCCCCTGCCCATGGTGGTGGGGTTGGAACTAGATGATTTTAAGGTCCTTTACAACCCTAACTTTTCTATGATTATTATTACTATTATTATTACTATTGAAAAAAAAAAAATTGCAGTTGAGGTCCTGGGGTTTGTTTTCATTCTTTACATCTTTCAGAGTTTAGAAGCTAAGAAAGCCTGTCCACGAGAAATGGATTAGCCAACTTGTTCCATGCTGTCCCTGCAATAACAATACCCTCCCTACCTAGAAATAGTGAAACAAGATATTGCTAGTCCCTTTTACAACTAAGACAATCTGAGTTCTTCCAGACAAACCTGGTTTTGAAGTCACTTCAATATATACCCAAATTGCAGCACAAAGCCTTCGCAGGGCTATGGGGAGGATTACCAGTACTCACTGTTTCTTAAGGCATTGTCAGGAGCACAAAGCACCAGAAAAAGGAAGAACTAAGAAAAAGCCAGCAGAGTACTAGCTTTAAAGCCAGCAGAGTACTAGCATTTTAAAAACCTGACAGTGCTTTTATGGTTTATAAATCCATTTTATTTTATTTTCCTTCATCCTATTTGTGGCAGACTCGTGTACTCCTACTAAAAATTCTCTTCAACTCCAATGTTTTCCCTTTGCAGGTTAATCTTGGGGGGAGGGAAGGAGGGGGAAATCACTTTTCACATTACCAAAATGACATCTAGTATGTTTTATAGTCTCCAGCACCTGTGAAAAAAACATAACAATTGAGTGATATGACATTTTGGGGGGAACATGAAGGCAATCTCTAAATGGGATTTCAGCTCTTAAGCAGCTTTAACACACTCTGATACTAATCTGGATCAGATCTCACTTCCAGGAGTGATGTGAATTCAAAGCTTGAGCCATTTTCCAATTAAAACAAGGTAACAGGCTGCTTTTTCCAGGTGACTTCAAGATATGCACAGGTCCTGACCTTCCACATCAAGCTTCTGAACTAGAAACCTCTATTAGATACGTTTTCTCAATATATTTACTCCAGGTTTCCAGTTCTTCGCCTTATCCCTGTAATCCTCCAGGCCCCCTCAGACATGTCACTCTCCCAGCAAATGTCCCCCATTCCTATCACTCTTACTGGGCTGTGGCTTCTTTATTATTACCTGGTCCTTTGCCAGATTCCTTTCTCAGATTTGGGATGCTGACTTGCAGTGCCTATTTTTTTACCATCCTCAGCTATTGTGGAAGATGTATTAACATACCTGTTACAGTGCTTCCCAGAAATCTTCCCTTTCAGAAAAGCCAGTGACTCCAGAAAGCCAGTGGTGACCATACAGCTGTCCCCCTGGCTGCTCACACAACGTGAACCAGAATCCACCCCTGTGTTCCTCTGAGCCACAGCACAGAATCTTGCCATCTTTTTTTTTTCCAGAGGACTAGAACACTTTCTCATGTGAAAACTTTACATCATCTTTTACACCTTTATTTGTCTATGGAAACTCATGAAATGTTGAAGAGCCTCCTAACATTAAATGCTAAAGGAAGCCGGTTATATGACGAGGGCAACAGTTTTCACTTTTCAAAGAATTTCCAGAAGCACAACTCCTAATTTACTTTGGAGATGAGTTACTTCAAATACTAAAATCAACATTACTGAGTAGCAAAAGGCAAACAGGGAGGTTATCTTCATATAAAAGCAGGTTTTTTTTGACAGGCATGATAGAAATTAGCAGTTGATATGCATGCAATATTATGTATTTTGGAGCTAAGGAAACCCAAATCAAGGTGCAATTAATGACCACTTGTACTAAAATACTTGTTGTCTTACAAAAATGACAGGCAAGTAACTGAGACCTCCCTTATCATACCTTTATAAAAATCAAAGAGATCTCAGAAGACAATTTCTCTCTTGAATTCTTTATATTTTATGTATGACTAGAATAATAGCTTGCAAGAAATAGGATGCCTTTATTTGCCTTTAAACAACGTTTTCCTACATAATTAATAGAAATCTCCCATACCCAGATATCACCCTAGTAAATATGACATGAAATGTAACCAATAAATAATTAAGTCCCTGATTAGTTATAAATAAAAGATCAACAATATAATATTTTGAGAGCTACACTCAATTATCTGTATTAACTAGTAATTACTGAAAGCTTAGCATATTAAAAAATTAAGCTAAAGTTATAAACAGAAAGAAAATCTATTTGGAAAGGGTATAATTAAGGAATTTCTTTGCTCTTGTGCAATCTGTGACTTTTATCCCATATATTTCATTCCTGCATAAGCATTTATTTGCTTGGCTAAAACACTGCATGTTAAGAATGACATGATGTAAGGATCAAGTTATTCACATCTCTAGAATGCTTGCACAAAGAATGCCCTTTAGACTAATCAACGTTTCAGTACTTCAAAATATTTTTCAATAATGCAAGTGGTTCATTTCTGATTAATTGTTCCTGTCACAATAAAACAAACAGCACTGACATGTTTTTCTGAGTAAACACTGTTCGACAGACAGTCGAGATATTTTAAATACTCACTCACTCCTGGTCACAAAGGCATTTCTTATAAAAAAGCTGTTAAGTCACTGATTCTTACGTGCTTCTAGGCATTCACCCTAGCAATGTTCAGTGTCTAGTGTTTATTTTAATGAGGCAGAGCACATGAAGAAATCTCCACTGCTGACTGCACACACGAAAGTTATTGGCTGTATCATTCAGCAACTTGTATCCAGTTATTCTTGAAAAGAGAGTCCCAGTATCTGTTAAGTCCACCAGCATAGACATCTGCAGTTTAGACATGTGCTGGGTGAAAAAAACTGCAACATAACAAAATGTGTAGTTTGTTCTGCAAGAAAACTAATGATACAAGGAATTAAGTACTTTCATAACATATTTGTGCAATCTACTGTCAAGATACAACAAAAATGTACCTTTAACTTCTTTTATTAGGTATCCTACATTAAGAAACTTTAAACTAAACAAGGATCACCTTATATTAATACATTACACGCACACACTTGCACTATCTGTCCATCCTTCTGCAACTAAAGAAAAAAAACAACAAAAAAAAACCCAAAAAGGCACAAAAAAAATGCAAACAAAAAGAGCAAAACAACAAGACACAATGCAAAAGAGATGCAAAAATACAATACACAATATCAAGCATTCTGATAATTCAGCAGGGAGTCTGCCATGTTCCACATCAAAATTGCGTGGCATCAGAAAATGGTAGGAGCATCAGCCACAAGAGAGGATGTTTTCGAGTTAGGTGGCCTAGGTGTGCATGACTTGAATAGTACTTGTATTATTTCTTCAATAGCCAAACTTCGTTACTTTCAGGAAGGTAAAGTCTTTCAGTAGGGCCACCAACATCTGCAATTATACAGGCATACAAATGGACAGTATGAACTAATAACCTACAACATTACTGAATTGATTTCAGCTGACTGTAATGCACAGTGATCAGTATGACATATAATTATCTAAATCACAGTATCAAAATCAATGGAGAAGTAACTTTTAGGCAAAATAAATACACGGAACAAGCACAAAGCAGGGTTCACCCGAATTTCGTCTAAGGACATGACCTAATTAACTCCATCTTAATGATAGAAAATATTTCCCATAAGAAAAAAACATCTTTGCATAATCAGATGTTGTGAGAATTTGAATTCCTTCTAGCTGACATATAAGTGGCCCATGAAGGCAGCCGGAATTTCAGTGCTGCCATGAAGAGTCAAGATCCACACTGTTGACTAAATGTATCCAACTATTTTGAATTTATTTTATTTATTGATCTTGGTATTCAAAGGTTATGATGCTATGTATAGTATATGCAAAATATGGTCTTCCTTAGTGCTATTTCTGCACACAACTGTGAAGCAGAACGAATACATTTAACTGATAACTACATCAAAGGGAGCATGTCTAAAGCAATAAACATCTCCTGTGGTGGTGATGTTTATGCACTACAGGAGACATTTTGCTGAGTACGTATGTCCCTTTGATGTAGTTATTATTATAATGAAAGCATTAGTTGATTTTATTGCTTTTTAAACACCACAGTTGTCCACCATAGCTCTACTAAATGCAGCTGCATTCATTAATAAAGTGAATCAAGAGGTTATCATTTAGGTCTGGATGAGTTTGTTGGTAGAATAGCTACCACACCATAAATCCAGGTCTTCTTTTTTCTCATGGCTTCCTTGTTCTAAGGTCAGCATTGGGAATCAACAGATTTGTGATTACTCAGAGATTTGTATACAATGTACATCAGCAGACCGATCTTGAAAGTTCTTGTAATTCTGTAAGACTCACAGAACCGGATTAATCAGTGCACAGACAGAAACTCATTCTGGATTTAAATTTTTATATCTCCCTGAAAGTATTCCCATAAAGTTTCCATTAATTGCTGTCTATTAAAGCTCACCATAAATACAATCTTCTTAATAGGTTTCTGATTAACCAGAAATAAACATTGAATGCTGCAGAACAGCCTTACCTCAGTAATATATGCAGTAAGTGCGTGTCCCCCAAATTGCATGCTCACGCATAACATTTTGTAATCAAATATTTCTGCTCAGACTTAAAAATTCCAGTACTATGCTCATAGTCAGGACTCCAGGAATGACACCTTCAGCTTCAAAGGAAAGAAATACAGACCTAGGAAATTATGGGTCTTACTGCAACTGGTCCCTAAGTTTTTCTTAGTGTAGAAGTCCTGAGATTTAGCAGAAGCAACCTTCCCATTGTAGAAATCATAATGTTGAATAAGGAACACCAGATTCTCTATTCTGGAGGATGATGACAAACATCAGAGCTGAAAGAGGTTGTTCAGAAGCTTAACATTCATCCACAGAAGTTTAAGAGCCAAAGACTGGGTAAAGATGGGCTTGACCTGATCTAGAGGTTGCACCAGAGAACTCCAGAGGTCCCTACTATGAATCTATGCCAAAGATGTAGCAGTCATTCAGTATCACCTTCTTTAATGAAAACAGATTTTAACATGTACAATAACATAAGCCATCTTCAGAGGATGCTCTAGGAACCCCTTGATTCCTTTAGATTCTTTTTGATATTTTTCCCCAAGACATATGTAACAGTACAGAAAGGCAAACCCAGAACCGGCACAATGTGTAATGGGAAAAGACAGAAGCACACATTTGAGAAAATCCACCCAAACGGATGCCCTGATCATGATCCAAATAAAATCTTGTAGAATTTTTTTGGAGGATGGTCAGCTTCGCAGAGATGACTGTAATTACAATACATGTCTACAGATATAAATACAGTTGAGGTAGCATAAGACATTTTTGGCAGAAAAAAATACTGCCCATCACAGAAGTTTGGAAATTACTTGTACTATGTTAGAAACAAGCTAGAGTTATAATTAATACTCATGGTTGGAAATTGGCAAGAGCAGTGCAAACAGAATTTACAACCACAAAGAAATCTCATTATTTCCTGATTAGGCATTATATAATAACAAATTGGGAGGAAGGGTTAATACATTCCAGGCAATATCTTTACAGTCTAGCTTCAAGACAGTCTATAGTATACTCCTTTTGTGAGGAGCTAATCAGGGGTTTCTTATTATAGTCTATTAGGAAAGTGCTGCTCCAGATGGGTAGTGTTCAAGTAAAGTTTGCCAGAAATTCTCTAGACAGCTTCTAACTGCTCTGGAAATGTAAAGAGTGTTAGAAATTCATCAAGTGCCAACATCACATGCTGTCTTGACGCACACTTTAAACAACACCACCTGATATTTGCCAGAAAATCTTAGGTCAGTTACAGTGTATCAATCCAGTGCCTAAAACCACTTCTGCTTTTCATTTTCATTAAGCTATTTCTCAGTGAACATCAAAAATGTCTCATGAAACATATGGGGATTTGAAAATCTCATTTTATTTAGAAAACTAGATGAACAGGAACTCAGTTACTGAGTATTCCTTAAAAACCGATCCAACTATTTGCAATTGCCTGTGATTTGTGTCCTACAGATGAAGGAAGTGTTAGAGGAAACTACATTAATAGATGGATCCAATGAAATGCTGCCAGAAAGCAGCAGCTATTCAGTGAATGAAAATATGTTGTTGGAAAAGGAAGGTGTCAAAGGCAAATTACACTGTAAATTAGTGTCAAAATAAGGCAAAGTCAGCAATACAGAAGCAAGCAGGTGTTCAGTAGGTGCAAGATATATCACTTAATATTAAAAAAGCAAAAATTTGTATTGCTTTAGTCAGGTCCTAGGCTTGCCCAGGTTTTGCAGATAGGTCACAGACTGCCCTCCAGTCTCACGCGATGAAGGAGTTTGATGAATAGGCGGAAGAGAAGTATACAGTCCTAATGATCCCCCCAAAAAAATACTGCAGCACTATCCATCATGCTCAGACTGCTGAATCAACATCTGCAGAATTCTCACTCACCAAAGGCCAGGACCTCAACTACTGCTCAGTAACAAGCTCTGCCAGGGGTTTGGGGCATGGTGCCAACAGCAATGTATAAAGGAGCAGAGCGGAGAAGTAATAAGCTTTGGGCATACTTTAAGCCACGATGGCATCTCTCGCACTTCAATCTGGGACTTAATCCAAGTTCTTTAAAAACTTGACAGAAGAATCGGACAGTTCAGCTTGTGTGTGATATGCTACATATCTCCCTGAATTGCTCAGTATCAAAAATACCCCACAACCCCGTAAAACAAAATAACCAAAAACAAACAGACAAACAAAAACTCAACCCAACCCTGAAACTATGTATGAGAATGAATGAGGAATGTGAGTTTTCTTCTTTACTATTTCAGCTGCTTAGTGAGTATTACATATGACTCAAAGAATAACATCTAGGGTAAAGCTGGTTGAGCCTGGTTCCTTCAGTCAGAATGTTTCAGAATAACATACTGGATTTGATTACTTTTCTATCAAAAATGTTTTCCTGTTCCACACTGGATCTTTCAGGGGGAAAAAAAAAAAAAAAAAAAAACAAAAACAAAAAACCACGCCACTGCTAGAGGCATTAAGTTCAATCCCAGGAGTAGGATAAGGCTCACAGCCTGATTGCTGCAACCATAGGCAGGTCAGCCCTAAGCATGTCACATCCTCATGCTTTCACAAAAATTCCTACAGAGAGCTGTGTGGGCTTGTGCAATGCTGCATTTGAAAATCTGTGGCAGGATGTGGTTGCACAATCAGAGTATACTTGCTGGAGCCTTTGTTGTGGTTGTTTTAATACATTAATCTTCTCCAGCCAACTGTGTCTTGCATTATCAATCTTTCATTAACATATCCCCTTCTTTCTGGTTTTTGTGTTTGTTTTTTTTGTTTTAATACAAGGATTAGTGCAGCTGTGTCTCATCAGACCTCTTGTGTCTTTTTCTGGGACTTTGTAAGGGACCCTGATTAAAGACTATCTCAGCTGCTGTTCTCTTCTACATTTTTCCTTCAATGTTGCCACTGAATATAAAGAATCTTATTGTTCCCTTTTGTAATTATGTTACCGCTTAGGCACTTTGAATTTAAAAAAAAAAAAAAAGAATGCATTTTTTACTGAATGCTTCCTTCCCTCCACCCCTCACCCACATCTTTTTAACTGAAAGCCATTTGAAAATGCAACAGCACAGTTTTTTTGGAAGCCTCAGCAGAGGTTGTGGTTTGGGGTTCTCCTCTTCTAACATCTGGTGGTCTCATTGTTTTCATAGAGTAATTTTCCATAATTGACTTGTATATTTTAACAGAACTTCCATTCAGAAAGAAAAAAAAAAAAACACACATTTTTTGCTGTGGTGTCTTTTATGTCTGTAGGGGCAAGCGAAGGCAAGCTTTCAACTGCAAATAAATTGAAAGACAAAACCCATTACAGTTTCCACAGATGAATAAAACCACTGGCCAGGTAGACAAAATACAACTTGAAGAAAAGCCTTCTAAAAAGGTCTGGTAATTTTCCTGTTCTATTGCAGTTTTGTTTTCAACAGCTGACTTACAGCCTTCACTTGCTAAATACTGTCTAGCTGTCTAATAAGAGGAAGGTACTGGAGATACATTAGACTCTTTAAAACCTTTTAACTCTTTGGACACGTATAATTTTCTTAATTGGTACTTTCAGAATCAAATACCCATCAAAATTCAGCAATTTTATGCAGTGAAGTTTTTAAAAGCCTCGGAAGCACTGCAGTTTAGGGATCTTTTTCAGTAATAACTACAGACTCTCTGGATTGTGCTTGAGAACTGAGTAACAAAACTTCTCTTTTTCATAAGTAACTATTTGTAGAATGCAGATATTTTAGTCCAATGTCATTACAGAATGCTTTATAATTATAGGAAAGAAAATTAGAAGATATATTTGTAATACAAATGGCTAACTACTTTCAGCTGGCAACACTGTGTCCTTGCATGGAAATTATGATATTATATTCCATGACTCTGCATGAAATGTAAAGCTCATCATTCCTATAAGAGACAAAAGGTGGTAAAAAATAAATACAAAAGTTATTTGAGTTGCCACAGGCAATAAGATTAACATGTGCTTTCTTTGCTCCCCTCTCAACAACAAGGTAGAATGCAAAAATATATTTAGCCTTTGTAGATACTTCTATTTGTCCAACCTATTTCAGAAATAACAGATGATTCCTAGAAAGGCATTTTAATGTGATAAACCTAAGAATAAGAGATTGAAAAAGATCATGTAAAGAGGACTAAAAACAGAGTTAATTTTCATTTCAGGGATGAGATCATGTGAATGTCAATGAGCATTTAACAGTGCATCTGGTCTTATACATAAGTAACAGTTCCACAGAATTCTAGCCAGGAATTTTATCAATTATTGTCCTAGGTTCAGCAGTAGAAGTCATTCTTCTCCTTCTTAGTAGTGGTGCAGTGCTGTGTTCTTGACTTTCAGCCTGGGAACAGAGCTGATAACACCGATGTTTTCAGTTGCTGCAGTAATGTTTACTCCGACCAAGGACTTTCTGAGTCTCATGCTCTGCCAGAGAGGAGGGGAAGATGGGAGGAAGCAGAGACAGGACACCTGACCCAAATTAACCAAAGAGGTTTTCCATACCACAGCACATCATGCCCAATATACAAACTGGGGGCAGTTACCCAGAAGGGCTAGATCACTGCTCAGTCAGGCTGGTATGGGTCAGCAGGTGGTGAGCGGTTTAATTTTCTTTCCTTGTTATTTCTCTCATCATCATTATTATTGGTGGTAGCAGCAGTGGTCTGTGTTATACTTTAGTTACTGGACTATTCTTATCTCAACCTGTGCAAGTTATATTCTTTCGATTCTCCTCCCCATCCCTCCGGGAGCAGGGGGATAAGGGAGTAAGCGAGAGGCTGTGTGGCTCTGGGTTGCTGCTTGGGCTTCCTTATTCAAGCTCACTGTGTAATTACTACAGCTCAAAGTGGGTGGTGAACTCCATCTAAGGCTAAATACCAGCACGAGACCGATAGCCAACAAGTACCATAAAGGAAAGTTGAAAAGAACTTCTCTCTCTGTACCCCAACTCCAAAAGCCACACAGTTGACCTTGAGCCTCCCCTGGAGCTTTGTGCCAGAGGAGGCTCGAGGTCAACCCCTCGGCTTTTGGAGTTGTGGATACAGAGGAAGTCTACAGCCACACCACCCTGAAAATGCCCTATCTCATCTATCTCAGAAGGTAAGCAGGGTCGGGCTCGTTTAGTACTTGGATGGACAGCCTGGCAATCCCAGGTGCTGTGGGCTTCCTCTGTATCCCCAACTCCAAAAGTCTCCTCTGTCAGAAAGCTCCAGGTGAGACTCGAGGTCGACCCCTCTGCTGTTGGAGTCGGGGATACAGAGGTGAACCCACGCCCCTGAAGAGACTGGAGCCTTAATCCAGCGCCTTAGTCTGCTTGGCCACACTACCCCCATATTTGTACTTCAGCCATCGTCCTCCATACCAAAGAGGTTTTAACTGTTTAGATTGCTTAACTGCAGCAAATGCTTCACGATCGTGAATAACCTGGGCAATAGCATCCATTGTTAAATCCACCCCTTGGGTGGATTATTTGGGTGGGCTGAAACCACAACAATTATGCAGGAACAGAACTTGAATGGGAGGCAACAAAACAGATTTTAAATGCTCTCACATGCTAATGGTATACATACTTTCACTATTGTGGCCAGATAACATCCTCAAACATGTCAGTAATATCTAAATGAATTTCAAATGAAGATGCACATAACCTTACCAGTAATATTTAGCTTCTCCTTGTGGAAAGGAAATTATTTGCTCTTTTATATAGCAAGAGTGTCCCTAGAAGAATTTGGCAGCAATTTTGAGCAAGATGATGATTCACACACTTGTTCTTATAAGATTAAAAAAAAAAAAAAAACACACACACACAAAAAACTAAACACCAAACCTTAACAATTTTTTAAAAAAATTTTCTTTGGAAATTTCTTTTTGGCATATGCCAAGCAAGTAATTCTACTTGCAAATGGATAGTCATACACCATTATTATGAAATGTATAAGAGAAAACATCAGCAAAATAAGAGCTTATATTAATTAGAAGACGGCAGCTGCAATTTTCTGTGCTATTCCTGTAAACAAAGAGCCAAGAACAAAATGCCACTGGAAAATAATTTTATTTACTTCCATCCCTTCCAACTGTCAGCCCCTTTTAGTACACACTTGCTTCATATTTTCCTTCATTTTCCACTGAATAATTCCTCTATAGTCCACCTACTGCCCTTGATGTCAGAGGGAGTTGTGTGCAAAAACTGAGGACAATGTATTGCTCTTCGTATTTACAGGGTTTTTTTTCCAACTGCATAAGAAGCTATTTTCAAGACTTTGCTACAAATTCATGGAAAAAACCCTGAAATTTAGTATCTAGTCCTGGGATACCTATGAAACATGTGATAGTTTTTACAATTCATAAAGTAAAATAAGGATAATTTACAGCATTCTGCAAGGGCTGATGACAACCAAGGACATCTGCAGCACACTATTCTTGTACAATAGGCCATAAAAAATACTGCAAGGCATCATTTACTCATCTGCCTTGCAGGTCCTCCCAGAAAAGGAATCAAGTCACCCCAGCATCCCCATGGTGGTTGGAGCTGTCCCTGAGAGGAGGAAATGGGTTTTAATCTTAGTAGCTATTACCTTTCCTGCACCTCACAGTTCAAGAGAGTTGGCAGACTTTTCACAAGTCAAGTATTTACCTCCTGCTCTCTCTAGGTTTCTAAATATTAATATAATTTGGCTGATGCTACAACTACAGCTGCAGTTTTCCTGAGATTTCCAAGAAACGATCCAGAAACTACTGCTGTCACACTCTTACTAGTAAATTCAAATTCACTGCTAAGTTAAAGAAAATGGACCCTATTAAGAGAAGGAACAATCCAATATACTCCCGTATATGTCATAATTTAAAACTGTTATACCACTGCCTTCTTAAAGGTGCATTTCTTTCTTGTAATTAGAATGAAGTGTCTACTATTTTCCTCCAGAAATAATTTGTATAAGGGCACACAGACCCATGGACAGCAATTACTTAGGTTTTAATAGATCTAAGCTATCATAATCAGACTCAGTCACAGTATTTATATGATCATGGGAATAAACTCTCTTCCCAGTTTTTCACGATGAGACCTCTGGAGCTATGCCAACTATAGCTACTACTTTCTTGGCATTTCTACCAGGAACAAGACCAGAGACCATATGACCACAGACTGATTTTTGAGTGTCCTCCTCTTCCTACTCAGAGTAAATAGGAAAGACTAACAGAGCCATGTCTTTTTTTTTTTTTTGATGGTTTGGTGAATCTGGCTGCCCATAATGGCAGAAGAGAGCTGAAAGGAGTCCCTCCTGCTTTCTGCGGAATTCCACTGGAACAGAACTGCTTCACAGCAGGGTAATGTTTGGAGAAACCATCAGTCCTACCTTAGGCTAATCATTGTCCACCAGCTGGCAAAATTTTTTCCTATTCATTGTCTTTGCTGGCTTAAGAAGGGAAAGATCAATATTTTGAACGATCACCTAAAACTTATTTTAACCAAGATTAACACAGTAACTTGTTCCCATATATATAAAAGGAATTTTCACTGTTACAGGACCAGAAGCCAGGAACTGTTATATAGAAACCAGTCTGAGGTTTACTATAATCAAAGTGAGTTACCCAACATTTCTCAGCTTCTCCATTTATAAAACATAATATAATGGTAAAACACATAGTCTTAACTTTAATCCCTCTCTCAAATTAAGCAATGCAAGAGTTAAATAGCTAATACTTCACTGAGCTTTGAAAACAATGTCTGATGATCAAATGCTCTCTTTCCTCAACAGATGGCTGGAAATCTGAAATCTGGGAAGCTTTATCCATGGAAAAAATTACTAGCCTTAAGAACAATTCATATAACAGATATCTGAGCACATGGCTGCCTTTGAACACTTTTGCTTAAAGAAGGAATAGGATTCAAAAGTCATCATCCTATAGAAGCTTTTCTCTTTACAAAGATCCCATGTTGCATTCTTCTCCCTCTCCTCAAATGAATTCTTGCCACACTATTTACTAACCTGCTATTTCTTAAGTGTCTAAAATAAAACCAACATTTATATTGCTTTTTAATTAACCAGCAGTATTTTAACATTTTATAAAAGAATAGTCTCAGAGTATTAAGGTTGTTAGCAGCATTTCAAAAAAAAAAAAAAAAAAAAAAAATTAAAACCATATTTAAAAACATTTTAAAAAAACAAACTACTTGGGAAAAAGCCATTAAGAATACACCTCCATTCAATATTCCCCCCCAAAAAAGTCAGACTTTTGCAACTCCTTGAAACTAATATTTAATTCAAAATTAAAATCATGTATTTATTTAAATAAAATTATTTCAATATAAACAGCAGGAAAATGTCAAGAGCCATTTCCATTAAATCTTCTGCCTTCAGTGTTAAAGAAAATACTCTTTTCAATTTCTCAGACCAATAAAACAGCAATAACAATAGTAATCTGCCCAAGGATAAAGCGTTTGGACAGGTATTTTCAGTAATCCAAGCCTTATCCTCTTACTGCTCTCACCCTTGAATTATTTCAGTCACTGCCCTGTGCCCAGTCGTCACTTATGGTGCAGCCTTTCCCATCCCACCTTATGTCCCATAACGCCTACTAATACTTACATCTCCTTAAAATTACAATTATAAACCAGTTCTCTTTGCTATTAATAAAACTGATTGCTGTGTTTCCCTAACTGTTCTGTCGAACTTTGATGTTCATATGAGCAGAAAGCTTCTTCAAGTGGTCAGAAAATATCCAGCACATGGAGACCATCACTGTAAATAACAATCAGTGTCTTAAGGAAACCCACCACTGTTCTGGCAAGAGCATCTAAAGATAGCAAATATTGATGGGGTCAGGGCGGTGCTGGAGGCAGCTCAGTACAATCAGCTGCTAAAATCACAGCTAGTTTCAGCTCCTGATGGCCCCAGAATGTCTTTGTACACAATTCCCTGCTGCACTTGGGCTGCAAGAGCTCCTTATGCCACATGTTCCTTGCATGTTTTCCAGCCTTGGGGAGTTCCCCCAGTACCCCAGGATCACTGCATTAGCATATGCTACAACTTAACTCTTCCCAATACCTTCACCTACATACCCCAAAACATTTACTGGTGTCCTGTCAGATACATCATCCCTGTCTCACACAGCCCAGAGCTGTGGATTTTATATACTTTAAAACTCTCAAGCTATAATATACTCTCAGTGTCTTGTCGGCCCAGATAAACAAAACTCCTTCAACTCCAACCTTAAACCACTACTCATCAGTCAGGAACACTACAGTAGTGGAGATTTAACTAAGGAATGTTAAAGGAAGTTTAGCTGCTGTTTGAGTCTCCAGAAGCATAAGCTTCAGTCCAGTGAATGCATTGGCATTTGAAGGGATTTTCTTCCAGGCACGAGAAGATAAGGATGATTCCAGGGATAACATCATCAATAAAATAGGTAAATCTGCAGTCAAAGTAAATTCATAAGCTTGTCCATGCTTTTGATAACACTTCTTTAGAAATAACTGGCTATGTTCAGGACCCAAAGTACAAGGGCAGCTGACACAATAGCAAATTTATCCACTTAATGCAGCACTATACAATAGCCATGTGTTCAACTAATTGAATAACTCACCGTTCCTTTCCTCATCCTGGCTTTCATCCAGCACTACTCCCATCTTCTGCTAGTCACTTCCAGCTGTGGTTTAATTAGGATGAATCTATCATACTTGATTTATATTTATTTCCCTCTTATATTTTTCTTTCATATTTTTGCCTTAATCAAAGTGTTGCTACCATTTTGAGACTCATATAAAATCTTACCTTTTTAAAGACCCCCTGAAGTGGTCTGTAGCTCTGCATATCACTATGGCTTGGAAGGCCATTGGGGAAGTGTATCATCTGCTGTCAATTGAGTCTTGTTAGCTACATGCTTACAAGAAAGATGAAAATCTTCAACTTCATTTAGGAAAAGGCATATTAAGCCACAGGATATAAGACTTCCGTGAGTGTTTATGTATACATCTGCCTGCACATGAATGAAATTATGAGAAGATGCCTTCAGGGGGTACTTTACTCCCCCTAGAGCCCTTTGCTATGTGCCAGAGAAGTGGGAGATAACTTCAACACTTTGCTGATCCCTAGCATGACTAAAAATAAACCTTGTAGCAGGGGCTGATTATAATACTAAATGACATTAAATGATGCACATACTATAGAGGAGACACATCAGTATTACAGCTATTGGAAAGTGTGGTCCTTCTTCCCATGTTCTAAGCAAAAGCAATTTCCATTGCCTGGGAGTTCAAACTATCTTACTACATTAGCTTTCCTGTATCTGTGCTTATTCCCTTCTTTTCCTTTCCTTCCTCCCTGCTCTCCAGCAAATCAGTATGCACTGCCACTTTTTTCTTTTCCATATCCTACGTTCCCAGAAGTTTGGTCTGAGCATAATTTATTTCAATTCCCAAGCACTCTCAGCAAGCAGCTAACAAGCCAAAGGAGTTACTGCATAGAAGCTAAGGATAGAAAAACCCTCCACCGAGCCATTATGTACACACAGACCTGAATGACAGTTCAATATGCATTGTAAATAGACTTTTTCTCTTTTGCTACCCTTGCACAGCACAATAAAAAAACACCAAACAGGGATATTAGAAATAGAGTTAACTATTTTGAAATATCTCCTTTACTAAAAGCTATCAAGATAACATTTTTCCATGACAATCAGTAACACAAACATTGGTTTGGCCACCATGTCATCTACTTTGTCTTATTCAAGGCTAAGGTCACCTTTTTCTTCTTTTTAGTCTTTCAATATTAGACTTGCCACATTCTGTGTAGCTTGAGGACACAAAACAACTTCTCAAACAGAAATTAATGGATATAAGGCTGAACTGTGTCATCAACTGGTTTGTGAACAGGTACATGTATGTTCAATCTGGTGAAATGAGCAAATGCAAGAGAAGATGATCCCTACTCTCGAAGCAATCCCTCTGCAGGGATGGGGGGGGAAGGATAGATCTTCTTTTTCCACTGATTTTCTAATAGAAACAGCCAATGTGAAGTATTTAACTTAACAAAGCAACCTGCCAAATCACAACCAGCTTTAGAAGAAAAGGAAACCAGCATAGATTCACTTGTTCTGCATCCTTCTGTGATGATCACTTATCAGAAAGTAATTTATTTTTATTTTGGTATTTCCAACTTAAAAAGAGCAAAAGGTCAACAACACAAAGAGAACAATGACATCATGAAAGGACTGACTGGCATCAGAATCAACCCCCTGATTTAATTATGTGAGACTCATCAAAATGAATCGTCACTTCTTCCCATTATTTCTGCTATTTTTTAAGATGGCCATGCACAAAAATAAGTGAAGAACAAGTCTGGTGTGTCAACTGTGTTTGTCCAAGAAACAGAAAGCAGACACTATATGGGGACTTCTAACAATAAATACCTAATACCAAAGGGAAAAATGGAGGTGTATAAATTCAGAGAATAAACAACCAGCTGCCCTTAGGTTATTCCCCTAACTACTCCATATTCAGAAAATACCTCTACCCTCTGACATGTGGATTAAATCAGCAGGAATCCCTCAAGTGTAAAGCAGGGTATTCACTACTAATCTCACTGAGAGGGACATGCAACACAACAGCATTAATCTGTGGGGGAAACAAAGCTGGCACTGAATTAAGCAACTGAGGGAGTGCAGGAATCATTTATTTAGCAGACGTGGCCTTCTAATAAATATAAAGCCAAACTGTACTTAATGTGTTCAGTGTGACCTTCATAATACAAAATTGCCTAAGAGTGGTCTACTGCACAGAACTCATTGCAATTAAGAAGCTATAAATTACTGGGAATGCGGAAAAATACAACTGCTATGCAAAGTCAAGGTATCAAATTCTCTTGCACTAGAAATCACATTGTATTCTGTATTTGTGAAGTATTTCATTCCTTAGCTGTATCATGAGCCTATGAAAATCTTCCCATTAAACTAATGCTGTATGTCTCCATATTGTGCTTGATTAAAATGCCACCATTTTTTTTCCTTTCCTTAAAGGTATAATCCCATAATACTTTGTAAAGATCTGATGTAGAGACTGAGCTCTTTTTCCTCAAACCTTTCATCTTATTCAGTTCGATTAGGGTCATGGGGCCAGATTCATCCCAAGTATAATTTCACTGTAGTCAAAAGAGCTACACCACTGATCACACTAGACCACACAAGCAAACATTTGGTGCCCTACATTTGGCAAATCAAATGGATAACATAGTATTTATTCCATTTTAAGTCTGAAGCATACTTTGATATATCATTTCAGATGCTAATGAGTCAAACAGCCATTTAAAAGAGTAAACACTTCAAAAATAACATGCTAGTCAAATTAAGTACCTATCCTTCATTCTTCATTTTCCAATCATTTCAATAAATACCTTAGATATGATGTGCTGAGTAAGCTTTCAGGATGGAAAGTATCTCATGCAAGTTATTTTAACCAATCCACCTGTGACTGGATCACTGGAATTTCCCAATCTGCTTGATGGTCTCAATTCACCAGTATCATCTTAGAGATCTTTGTCTTCCTATCAACTCTATCGCAACTTTACAGTAAACTACAACTAGTTAAAATTGCCTAGTTCTACATGTACCAACCTCTACTACATGTCATTTGAAAAAATGTCATCCAAGGACAGAAAACACTGAATTATGAAAGATCAACAATGGCTTGTTTGGTTTTTTTTTTATCTTCCTGCCCAATAAATTCCCAGAGTGCTGTGAATTCGGCCTTGTTCAACAATTATGTTCAACAAGTATTGTACACAGGGAATTCATTGAAGAATCCAAAACCATTACTCATTTGGTGAGAAAAATATGGAAGATTAAAGGAAGAAGGCATGAAAGTCTTCAGAGGCACTCTGTTTCTGAACTGCAAATATTTATAATTATTATCTTGTCATATAAAAAAAGACTTACGAGTTCCGTTCTATTTAACAACCACTTTTAGGAGGTCGATAGTCCCTATTCACTTCACATACTCCACGTTTACTGTTTTCTTATTATGTTAATAACAAAAAGGTGCCACAGATAATTAAAAACAAACTTGGTCCCAGCATTCATTAAGGAAGAAAATATGATCTTCTAAAAAGCTGTCACATAAAATAAAGCAGCGTTATCTAGATGGAATTACAGTGATTTCAAATAGGTAAGTCTAGAGGAAGAAATACACCAAAATGCAGTTAAATTAATTGCTTTTACAAGGGGGAGCTTAAAAATGTAGTAATTAATTGACCTACTGTTTGAGACAATTTCCCTATAGTTGACAATCATTCTTGCAAAAGATGAAAAAGACAGCACTTTCATTTGAAAAAAAGGCTAATGAAAATAATTGCAAATTAACATTGCCAGACTTTCCAGTATATGTGAAATGTAAAGCAGAAAAACAAAGAATATCCATGGGACAAGATAAATTCTGAAACAATTTTTATCTATGAAACTACACTGCACCTAAGAGCATTACATCAGATTAGGAATGGGGTTCTCCCAGTATGCTGACATTTTGAACATTTAGCCCTAGGCCCACAGCTACCTGTGTGGAGAACAGCATAATTTGAAATTAATTGAAAAAGTCGTTTTAGTGTTGAGAATTCAGAAAAATACATAGCTTTATTCACTATAAGAAGATTTTACTTATTTGTTCATAACTCAGAAACAGATTGTGCAAAATACCTTGAAAGATGGCTTATTAACTTATCTTCAATTGCCCAATTTGTCATGCACAGAATTCCTAATAATTTTAATCATTTCTCAAAAAATAATAATAAAAAACCTACCCAGAAATTCCACTCATATTCAAAGATCTTTAAAGCCTGCAGCTACATACAGGCATATTGTTTAAATGCTGCCACTACTGCTTGCACAACATGGAAAATTCACAGGCATAACCTGGACATAGATCCAATCAGATTTGAAAGAAGCACCTGCATGGCAGTGCCCCACATAAGGGACCTTGCCCTCACAAGAACAGAATAGTGACAGATTATGTAAAGGGTACATGTAAACAGGAACACTGCATTCCTAAATTTTGTGATTGCAATGGCAATGCAGATTTTGGAAAATGGAAAATACACACAGTACGCAAAGTATGAGCACAATGGAAGTTTTATGTAGTGGAAAAATGGTGCCCTCTACCTTACTTGTCCCCTTCTTGATGATGACTGCCACTTAAGACAGCATTTTTGGATGTCCCTGAATACTGACTTATGATTTCAGGAAAACTGTTACTGACTCCAATATATTTCTTTCTAAGCTGTAATTGTTCAGTATCAGGTAAGAGTAATTTAGTATGGTTTCCTCTAGATGTATTACCTAAACTCACACACACTGAAATTCATCCACTACTTTCTGCATGCCCAGTTTTGCGGGGTCCTCTGAAGTATCTTGCCAATAACATAGTATTCAATGAGTCAAAGGAGTTTCACATTGCTTGCAAAATCAGAGATTTCCGTGTTCAATTCAGTCTTCAGATCATCATCATGCATAAAATGAGCACAGATCTCTGAGAGCAGAAGACAGATTCATCTTGATCTAAGAAGTGACCATTATGCCACTCTGCTTCTTCTTATTGAAGAACAACTGATTTGTAATTTATTTATTTATTTAGCCTCTGGTGCGCAATTTTCTCAAGAAGTATTTAAAAATGCAAATATGTTATATGCCCACTGAACCATATATTTTTTTTCGGTTGTTTTTTTGTTTGTTTGCTTTTTTGGGGTTTTTTTTTTTTTTGCTTGTTTGTTTTTGGTTTTCTTGAAATTCTCATGCTCGTCTTCATGCGACTCCAGCAGAGAGAAGAGGATTTCCCCTAAGAGAAGTGGACATTGTTCTAACAGACCAAAGTTATTTTTAGATGAACTCTTCCATCTCACCATGGACAAAAGTTGTGCTTAGGAGTCCACAGTCACTCTCTAGTGCTCCATCTAGAGCTTGTCTTGCAGCTTCAACGTCCGTTTCAAAAAATATTAGGACTGGAATCAACATGGATGGAAATTCTGATTTTGAGACAGCCTTTACAGAAAACTGATGAAATACAGGGTTTCAAAAATGCCTCCTGTTATTGAAAAACAAAGCATGAGAAGACTAATATTTGTTTTGTATAATTTTTCTTACAGTTTGTAAGCACCTAAGTATTTCAGATCAAAAGTAGTCCCTAACAAAGAATGCAAATTTCACAGCTCACACCTGTGAGAAAATTACCAGGTATGAACATAAATTTGAGGAAGCTCGCTAAAACCATGCGTTTTCTCCCTTAAAGATTCTCCCTATTTCTGCCTCCTTCTGTGAAAAAGAGGATATACACTGAAAAAAATTATCAGATTCTATGAGGCTTTTTAGAGCTATGCTAGTGATTTTTATAATAGACTGATTCAGTAGTCAAGATCCAGATATGTTATTTTGCAATTTACTTCCATAAATTTAAATGTTATTGACCTATTAATATAAAATATCATTAAGTCCTCTTAAAACAAATATAATTTGTGTAGTCTTTTTAGTTTGCTTTAATTGTCTTTTTAAGCCCATAAATATACACTACACACCCTGTAAAAAAGGGGGTGTTAAAGCAAACATCAGTACAGTAGACTTATATTTTGCTGCTTAAATATTCCATTACTCATTTCCCCCCTCCACATAAAAATTTTATCAATGGATTTTACTTGACCAGATTTATTAAAATATGTAGTTAACAGTTAATATCTTCTTGGTGGGAAATAGCTGTGGTGTGTGCACTACCAGATCAGACTGTTTAATGAAAAAAAAAATCATCAGAGATTGTTCCAGCTAAGGATTAATTGTGCCAACTTCAGTCAGACAAAATATATTTTGGCACTGCTTCTGACATATGAAAATAAAACAAACATTATGGATCAGCTTGTAGCTAACAATATGCAAAATTAAAGAGTATAAAAATTTTAAACTTTTATAGGAGCGCTGATTAGCTTTTGTTCTAAAAACTGCGAAGAGGAGACTTTGCTGTTAATCTTGTTACGCAGCCACTTAGCAAACAGAAACAAGAATCCTTAAAAACCCTGCTATACAAACAAGATAATAGACACTGAATGAATACTGACTGAAATGTACTAGTGGCCTACGCAAAAATGACTTTTTTTCTTCATTGGACAGAAGTAGAAAAGTAAAAACCTCAATTTATCTCTAAAGTCATGTATGACTGTGTAAGCTGATTATAATAAAGCATATGGTCTATGTATTTTTCATTTGAAGGTTAAATTCTCTGTTAAATTTTCAGCATTTTGCCATCTCTGCCGAGAATGGTTGCTAACTGCAGTAAAACAATAGCTTTCACTGTCTGAATTCACGTGTTGAATTTGTGGTGCAGTCAGATCTAGTAGGCTCAAGAGTACTGATGTGCAAACCAGAATTATTACATAAAACCAAAATATAAATATAAACGCAAGTTTTGAATTTTTTTATTTACTTTTCTTTTTTAAGTCTGGTAAAGCATCCCAAATTGGCTATCTTGTTATTAAATAATCCAAGTGCCTATAAAAATATCTAGATCTAACATAAGTCAAATATATTACAAAAAGAGTAAATACCATTTTCATGGAGATATAACTAAATTCTTTCATGAGCTACAGTGACAAATGAGGCAGCTTGGAATTCTGTTTTTTATTGGTCAATCAGGAAAAAGAAGTGACAAAGTTTAGGCCTAAGAATAAGATAGCAATGCCCATCACACATGTGAGTGAGCTGACCCTGCCTCTTAGGCCTGAGCATCTCTATTCAGGTTCCTGAAGCTTCCAGCTCCCTCACAGAGAGCAAATAAAAGACACCCTCATCTTCAGAGTACAATGATATGTGCAGTATACAGTTGGAGTAGATTTCATTAAACAGACTACCTCTCCATTTTTAATTAAAATTATAAATCATACATAAGAGCCTTCAATAACAGGCTGTAAAGTACAGAACTGACCACATTTTAATATACTTAACATTAGGATACATAAATTTGCATCAGGTCACCAGAGCACAGGAGGTCAACCATTACTTGCCTTATAGAGATGCAAATAGATAAAACAGGGAAACTGAAGTAAAGAATGCCTTAATTGACTTGTGACTGATCAAACTGGAAAGCTCTGCCTGAACAAAGATGCACACACTGTTCTCTCAAGTGGCAATTCATTGTTCCAGTCCACAAACAGTCCCGTCTGTCCCACTGTGAACAGCCAGCCAAATCTCCACACAGATTAATCTCAACAATCACAGTTCAGTTGCCAGTGGACATAAAGAAATTACAACAGAAGAAAAAGCAATAAATGAAGTTTGTGCAATAAATTAATGTTAGCTCCCTCTACTTCAGCTGTGTTGAGTTTTCGGGGTGGGTTTTAGATGGTTTGGGTGTTAGGTGTTTTTGTTGATTTTTTTTGGGGGATTGGGTGGTAGGTTGGATTTTTTTGCCGTACATTTAGACAATGTGAGTCAAATTCTACTGCTAACTCCCTACTGATAATAAGGCAAGGCATCCACACTTTTTTGAAGTTGACATTCTTGTTATTTCCTTAAACTCAAATACAGTGCTGAGGAAAAAAAAAAAACAAAAACAAAAAAAAAACAAAACAACAAAACACAAGAGTATAAAAGAGGGAGGAAAAATCTAGGAGAAAACACTTAGAGTATCATGTGAGATTGTTTTTACTTGTCAAGTTGGATTATAATTTTGGATTTTATATCACTTAAAGATACAGCTTGCTTTTATAATTTACCAGCTTCCCTGTATTGCTATGGAAAGGCTCCCCAATGTCAGACCATTAATCTTACGACCCTTACTTAAAACATTTCTTTGTTTAAAACTGCAATGACAGACCTTCATTTAGCACAGTTGCAATCAATGGACAAAATATTAATCACTTGAGAAGTGGTGTTTTGAGACCCGTGAAACTGAAATGAATCACAATATGAGAAATGCAATTAATTTTAAGGGCTTTGTTTTGTTAACATTCAGTCACTCAATCTGCTCTCTTTGCTTGTGTTTTCTTTGAGGGGTGGAGAAAAGGGTTTAACTGTTGTTTTGTTCTCAGCATGTACTCTCTCCATCCCAGGTCTGCTTCCCTTGGTGCCACACCACAGGCTGCCATAGGCACATCTCATCTGAACCACACACAAAAAACAGCCTTAACAACATCATGACAGTGGTCTTGTTGTCATTGTTAGCTTTCAATCCAGCACCTCAGTTCAATCACACACTCAAATAAGTCTGAATTTCCCTGTGGCATGACAGTGTGATTATCTGCCCTTCTATGTTGTGGGGTTTTTTGTGTTTGTTTGAAAAGGTTTTGCTTTCATCAGAGACCTACTAAGACGTACATTCAACCTTGTAATAAATAAGGAATTTACTTGCTGGCTATTTATTGACCTATTAGCTTCTCAAGGCTTACTTATCTAATAGGTCTGGATCCTCCAAAGAACTGAATAAATTGTTGTTCAGAGTAATGCGCCAGTGAATCAGTTCACAAATACAATTTTGGACAAGAATTAAGGCCAGCTAATGATTCCAGTAACTCCTCTTCCATGGGAAAGGCAGCTCGGGCTAGGTAGAAAATGAAGATGCACACTTAAGGAGTCTACTTGGACAAATTTGAGATTACCAGAGCTTCAGAAACATGATCTCCAAGATAGACATATCTGAAGATAATTTTGAGAAAATGATCAAGATTTTACTGATTTTACTTATGGTAAATAGCAGAAAAGATTTATGAAAAGCAAGAAATCAATTATTTTGAATAAATTATTGGTTTACGTTCCAGGAAGCCATGAAATGGTCAGCATAGTGCTCCAAGAAATGTGTTGAGTTTTGTCCAGTGAAGAAACATCAGGTTGTAGTCAGAAAGGAGACATTCAGTTTTCTTAAGATGACAGTGATTTTGCTTGCAAGAGAAGATGAGTACCTGACTGCCTTTCCTCAGAGAGGACAAGGCCACATGTTTATGACAGACCCAGGCTTTTCTTTTGGTCAACAGGAAGGCTCCAGGGTCTTTTCTAGATGTCACATGATTTGCCAGGGCTACTTCACATCAGAGGGGATCTCAACAGACAGAGCCTGTCCCTACTGAATTAAAAGAGAGTTTTGCCATGCAAGTAAAGAGCAAGCACTTTGCCCCGAAGTACTTACGGACAGAGCCTACAGTACAAGTGCATCTTAACAGCTCTTTCAGGAACAGTCTGTCATGGTTTAAGCACAGCCAGCAACCAGGTGTCCTGAGCTCAGCAGTAACAGTCATTTTTGTTCCTTCTTAGTGGCTGGTGCAGTGCTGTTTTTGACTTTCAGCCTGGGATGAGCACTGATGACACTGATGTTTTCAGTTGCTGCTCTGTAATGTTTAATGTGACCAAGGACTTTCTGAGTCTCATGCTCTGCCAGGGAGGAGGGGAAGCAGGGAGGAAGCAGAGACAGGACACCTGACCCAAACTAACCAAAGAGGTATTCCATAACACAGCACATCAAGCCCAGTATATAAACTGGGGGCAGTTAAACAGAATGGTTAACTGCTTGGGTTGGGCTGGGTACTGGTTGGTGGGTGGTGTGCAGTTATATTTTCTTCCCTTGTTATTTCCCTTGTCATTATTATTATTGGTGGTAGCAGCAGTGGTTTGTGTTACACCTTAGTTACTGCACTGTTCTTATCTCAACCCGTCGGAGTTACATTCTTTTGATTCTCCTCCCCATCCCTCTGGGAGGAGTTAGAGAGAGAATGCGTGCTTCTGAGTTACGGCTGGGCTTAAACCATGACACCAGGACACAGTTCCATTAATTTCTTTGAGACATACTGTGTGAACAATAAACTCTGCCTGCGTTAAAAGATTACCATCCATTTTCTAATAAGGAAAAATAGCCCTATCTCAAGAAATACGAAGATTGCAAATATAGATTCAGCAAATGATGCCCTCAGCTGGATGCACTAAAACCTGCTTTACAGCACAGTGGTAATTGATTAAACAATACAATTACTTACCTACAGGTAGATGGATACAGGCATCTCCCAGAAACCTAGGCTTTCAAAGGATGCCAAGTAGAGAGCTGTAGCAAATGCCTGTTAAAAAAAAAAAAAAAAAAACACAAAAAAAACGGAAACAACCAGCCACAAAATACCAAACTTTAACTCTCATGGTTTACAGGAGGACAAGAATGAGGAATAATGCATCACTTCTATATCACTTCAGTTTGCCTCTTTGTGCTCAGACACCATCATTAAAGATGCGAGGTTTGGCTTTGCAAGTTTTAACAGTTTCAGTCTTTTTTGATTCTGCACCAGTGACAATTTCATTGGCCCTGCAATACCAGAGACTTAGCTGGTAAGATTTTGACTATCAATGAGCAATGATATAAAGCCATGATTGCAGGCTGTTGGCATTGCTGGGTGCTGCAGGGTGCTTAAGAAAGGCAGGTGCTGGCAGAAGTATGTGGAGGACATGGATGAGGCAAAGATTCAGTTATTTTAATTGTGTCAGATATCTTCACAGTCATTCCACCTCCAAAGTAGAAAAGTAGTAAACACAAGAAGGGGAAAAAGGAAGGTGGGCGCATATGTTATTCTTCTAACTGTTATGTTAGGGTGGGATAATCTAAATACTTCAGAAAGATAAAAGAACTTCAGAATAAGGCAAAATATTCTTTAGCTTACAGCAAGAAAACCGTGGTGACACCACTAATTCTAGAAACTACTTCACTACCCATACCACAAGTTGTGGTGAAAGGTGGGTTGGGTTTCTTTTTTTTTCCTTCCCACTACAAGACTTATATCTGATTTCCTTGAAAATAAACATATCAAGTGGCTTAAATTTTACAGCCAAAATGTAGACTAACATAAATAATGAACTCATTATGGGTAAATAGAGAGGAACTCTCTCATCCAGCAGAGAATTTCAGCTTGTGATGACAAATAAGAAAACCACCCTATAGTGTAACAAAATTTAGAAAACTTGGTGATTTTAAAGTTTTCCAACACAGTGGCTTTACATACATGAAAGTTCATTTACCTGAAGAAACAAGGTCCATATAGAAGGACCATTTCAACAAATACCTAAAAACATGTATTTTTTGTTAGTTCTGTTCCTGGCACAGCCTCCTACCATACAGCACATATAGTCACCCGCTGCTACAAAATTAATTGAAGAAACTTAAGATGAATCCTACAGTCATTTCTCAGACTAATCTTGTCTAATGACTCAAACTCCGGTGTGCCAATTCGAAACTTTCTTTTCAAAACAGCAATGATTTAATGGCACAGAAATTTGACTGCAAAACTCAGATACAGAGCACCTGTTCTGCCATGACTCTTTTCAGCTGTGGTTTTGAATTCCATTAATTTCAACATATTTAGATTTCATTTCTCCAGAAGAGACAAATTCACACACATGCAGCTGTATAAGTGGTTTTGCTACAGAGATCAAAGGAATCTTTGCAAAATAACGAAGTAATATATATATATATCTGTCCCTCTTTTTTTGATAAACATGTTTTTTTAAAAAAATATAGTGTTTAATAAATGATTACTTTCCTGTGGTGGTACTGAGGAGCCCTCCCTTTTATTCAATAGGTCAGTATACTCAATTTGGGATTTTTTCATTCTGTTGTTGTCAGAGACTACAATGAGTTCTAAACGTTGCTACAAAGCTGCACTTGCTAATTTTATTTACATATAAAAAAATCCACATGCTAAAGAGCATCACAGCTAACTAGAGGCCAAATATGGTCACTAAACTAAATGTTTGTCTTTTGCTAATTATTTCCGAATTACATTGAATGGAAATAATTTATTTGTTGGCCTATTTTTGTCTCATTAGCAACACATGTAATTTCAATTAGGTTAATTAACTACATTCCACCAACCTGGCTATCTGGTTTATAAGTCATTTATTCCTTGCAATTTTTCCTTCTTCTTTGACAAAGCTTTTGTTTGGAGCAAGGCTGTTGGTGATGGGGTAGAGGCTTTAGATGGGGGATGGTAACAATTGTTTTACTAAACACAGTGATTTGAAAAAGGCTGGTGGCACCAATTCAGCATACCAGTCATCAAAAATATATGCAACTGAGAAGAAGGAAAAGGCTAAAGTTGCCATGAGGTGTAAATAGAAAAAATCCACAGGGGAAGAAATGATGCAAAAGGATCACCAAGGAGAGAAAATTTGATCATGGCATGCTTCACTGTGTGAGGGATGCTGCTTCTTAGGTAAGCTGCAAAATAAAGTTTAGCAAGACATCTTGCTTTATGATCACATTGAGGGCAGCATGCAACCTGCAGCACAATTTCAGCTCAGACTTAAAAAGAAAATATAATTTTTAAAATCTGACAGTTTTACTTTTTCTCTGTATAATTCACAGAACCTGGCATGTAGCTGTGCTGTCCTCTGGATTTGTTAATCAAAGTCACCTTTTGTAAGAACTGCTTACTGCATATGAATACACTAAAGTGTAGGTCAGAACAGAAGCAACGTGTTTCTTTTGTCTGCAAGTTTTTAACCTCAACTGCAAACCAGAAATAAACATCTCACTGCTTTCTGTAGAGCTGTGTGAAGCTCAGTGTTACTTTGATATGTGATTTTAATCTACATACACATAAAAAGAAACAAGCACAAAAAATAACAGCTAATGAGTAGATATTTTAGAGATTTTCTTCAGACTAATACCTAGTATAACTGGGATTTTTTATGCATTTTATCAAAGCCACATTCAAATAGGGATTTAAACAGAAAAGTCTATTTGTGCTTTGTATAATGACTAGACAGCAGCAGTTTATGTATTCTAAAGTCACACTGTCATACTGGAAACCCTAAGACAGATCTGACAGAACCATGTGATTAAAGCAGGGTAATAATTTAAAGTATAATAGCCTATTTACTACTCTGTGTGAATGCACAAAATTTAGGCTAGGACACAAGCCCTGTACATTATACAGAAGCCCTAATTGAAGATACTAAAGATCTAAAGCATATTTCAACAATTGTTCATTGACTGGGTTCCACAATACATGCAATTCTGTGCAGCTCTGTGCAAACACATCTAAACTAAAGTTTATTCTTGAAAGGAAATTTTAGAATGAAAGGCATTTATTTCTTTGGCTTTTTTCCTTGCACTTTGAACAATGTAGCCACACAATCATTTGCTTCACTTTTAATAAGTAAACATGCCTTTACTTTTAATAAGCATTTACATGGGGGCAGCTTGGTACTGTTAAGTATTCAAAAAGCATTTGGGACAGTCAGTAGCTTTATGCCTATTTGAACTCAGCTAAATACTGTTCTTAATGTTCTTCATTCTAGTTCCTACTTTCATACAAGCCAGGTAAATCTGGGTAACACCTGAATTAATTATATTCTACTCGATGACAAACTACCAAGGCACCATTCTGCTTTTTCTTCTTGCAGTTTAATTAATTTCTAACTTGAAAAGCTTCCATTGAATACTATGTCTAAGATCTGGACCATTTGACAAAATGATAGTAAGTCATATTTTATCTTAGCAGCTCCTGAAATTTCTCTAAACTCTATTAGGATGAGAGGTAAATTCCATTTCACACAGCAACGTGCAACTAAAATCACAGGAAAAGACCGTTATAAAGCTTTGGTAAAAGGGGAGTACTTTGGAAACCCACTGTCCTCTACATGCAGTCTGATCAGAAAAAGGATATTAGTGGACAACCCTTTGTTAGGGATCCATTCCAAATTTACAGTATCACGTAACTCAAGTTGGTGCAACACTGTAGCCCTGGGGATTATTTTAAGAGATTTGACTGAAATTCACTTTTGCAGAGAAATATCTTAGCACAGTCTGAGAACCAGATATAAGGCAGTCTTTTTTTAACTTCCACCACATTGGCTTTTCCTGTGCCCATAATACTCTTGCATCAGATGGAAAGTAGCAATAGTAGCCTATACATGTGATCTGTAAATTTGCTAATCCTTTCTTACAGCCCAAAAGACTGACAATGACTTATTCAATGCAAATCATATCCTAAACTGCATCATTTCTTCATTTCAGTCATGACTATAAATGCTCACACTAATTACAAGGGAAGATTTATTTCTTAAACTGGTACTGACTAGTTCAGCAGAGTCTTAGATCTACTAAACATCTTGAAAGAAGTTAGGCCCTATAAAAGCTTGTTCCACGTAACATGCATGCAGATAGAGATACACACAGAGAAACACTCTAACAAGCAACCACTGATCCTCAACCTAAAAGCTTTAAGAGTATTTTCTAATACCATTTACCTAGAAATTTAGATCTTTAACTTTGTAATTGCTCTTCTTCCATTCATTCTTTGTGAGTCTCTTCCTTTCAATAGAAGACACTACTAACTCCTGCTAAGAACAAACTTGCTCACTTGACCTCAGTGATGTCAGAACTCTAAAAACCACTACGTGAAAAAAAAAAAAAAAATATTTGACTGGACTTTATCAAATGGTCTAAAATCTGCACGTAAGCAAAGTTGAAACAATAACTTTCATTAACCCAAATCATTAAAATACTAAGCCATTTTTTTCCCTAATTAGCAGACTGCTAATTATTGGAAATACAATCCAACCAGAAATACTCTCCAAGACGCCTTAGGGCTGATTCATTAAATAGTCCTTTCAATGAGAAATCTCCTTGTAGAAGTCTTCCTATGATAGGAATCCTAATTTTCTCATTATGAATTTTATTTCAGTTGAATGGCAGACGAACAAAGTGGATTTGTGTTCTAGTTATACATATTAGTTGTTAAAGGTTTAATTCTTATGTCAATAAGGCTTAAAACTTTCCCATTAGCTAGTGCTCTTACAATAAACTTCTGAAAAATGTTAAATGATTGCAACAATGTCAAATAAATGCATCCTCACAAAAAAGTACACAAAGGCAGCAATTTTAAATGGCATTTTTATGTAGAAACATTATGATGTAGAAACATCATCAACAACACTTTAAGAGCTCATTGAAATAATAAAGTGGCTACAGTTGTTTCCATTAGAAGGTTTATAAATAATATCTGCTGTCTGGTATATAAAGAGGGTATGACTGTGTAATAATTGAAATGTCAATTCATCTCACTTCTGAAAGTTTCTGCTCATAGCAGGCATTTGGTTTGCTGCAGGAAGAATGCACAATTCCCGCCTCTTCCTTCTCCTGCCTCAACATTGAGCCATGGAGCAAAATAGTGCTTGCCATTCTCATTCAAGTGGCTCTCCAATGTTAAACAAAAACATATGCAAGAAAAAAAATATTGCACATATATTTGTATAAGTACAATCTCCAAAAAAAAAAAAAACACACTCTCACAAATTTAGTCCTTTTGGCTTATTTTTTTCTTTCATTTTGGATCAATGTCAACGGGGGAACAAATGAGGCAAAGCGTAACTTAGTTGTCAATGTCTGAAATGACCCATCAGACGACACAAGATACTGCGTACTACAGTTTATTTCTGATGCATTTATGAGTTCCTATTACTTACCCCTTTCTCCTTGAGCCAAACCTTGTGGGTTCTGACTAGTCAGAGGATAGACTGAAAGGCAGTGGGATTTTTTACTGTAAAAACCAGGATTGAAGTCTTCTTCAGTCTCAGATATGCCAAGCAGATAGGGGCATTTAGACCACTGCAAGCTGATGAGATTTTCAAAACATACGGCAAATGAAATATTCTGTACTTTTTCTGATACCTAATCTAAGCCACACATCAGATTTTGTGGAGGAGAGGAACACATACGCAGGTGAAAGAAGGTTTATTGTTTAATAGAGTGCTCTGGCATGGTATGAAAGTCTGTTAAGTCATTTTCTACACTGAAAATCTGTCAGATAGCTTTAAGAATGAGATTTTAAGTGGCTGATGTCTTACTCAAAATTTCAGTATTGCGTTTAAACACGCATATCTGCAACAGTATAGGAAGATCACATAGGTATTTATTTTTGCTCTCTCCCCAGTATCATTACTGTACTCTGTAGGCCTATCCTCCAGATGTAATTTATAACCCAGCACAAAGTTGTGAGTCCAGTCTTCAGTTCTATTCCTTCTATTAATCAGATAAAAAAATAGGTTATTCTTATGCAAATTTTCTCTGCTTGAAAGAATTTTCAATTAAAGTAAATTTGGCATTATCATCACTACAAGTGGTCAGAAATGGATCTTCCCCACCTAGAAAACAGATGGCACCACAATGGTACAAATGCAAATGTAGAAGAAAGAAAAATGACAAGAAAGCAAAACATATTTTGGAGGAAAATTGGTGATTCACTGTCAGACAGAAGCCACTGGTAAGCAAAAATGCCCGAGCTTGCTGCTTGATGCTAATCCATGATAAAGCACTGAATTTGAGCTGCATCACAACCCCAGAACCAAGACTACAAGAGTGCAGCTTACAGATGCTTCTGCACACATCGTACATATCTTCAGCTACATCCAATAGAGCCTTTATCACACACCTCATTTGCCTGGGCTCCAAAGCTTCCAGTAGGACTGGAAGGGATCACAGGGCCAGTGTTCACACAGAGGAATAAGTTCAGGCTGCAACAGAACTTGAACAGGACACAAGGCCAACACTTGCAAAAATACTTCATCTCTTTAAAGCTAAATATTAAAGAATTGAGTTTTATATCATTTGGCACATCTGTTTGGAGGTATCCTGAAAAGTGATACTTCCTGATTCACACTGACACTTCTACATTCATGCAAACAGAGAAGGGTTCTAACAGAGGGAGTTATGCTCAGATCGGAACAAAATTTTAACTACTCTTATAGCTTTATATAAATTACAACTGCAAATTTAAGAGCCAACAATGAAAAGATAATCCAACTTTTCAAGAAACATACAGTATTCTTTCATTCTCCAAACTAATTAGGCTGATAGTTCAGACTGGAAAATACAGCTGTATTCTTGACACCTTTAAGTTCAGCTAACTCTGAACTCTGCTTCACTGAACCCTCGACACGCTTGTTTCAATGGTAACAGACTGCAAACATAGAAAAATACCCACTTTAATTAACTTTTACTCCTTTCCAGGGGGTGTTAAAAGAAAACCAAGAGCTATTACAGAGACAAAGTGAATGAGCCTTCTAGGCAGTGAAGGCTATTACATTCAATCGTTTGGCAACACTTCTATTCAAGACTAACATTTTCAGAGACTTATGTTCTTAATAGAGCAGACTAAAATTCTTCTGATGAACAATTTTCCATCAGAAACTGCTGATTTTCTGGATCACAACATACTATGGGAATGTTCATTCCACTAAAACTTCTGATGGAAAGCAGACAGGCTAGCTAGAGGGCTGGCAGCTTGGCTTGGAAGCCTGCCTACCATCCAGGCAGGCTGGCAGGAAAGCAGGCAGGCTGGCTGCCCAGCATGTCCTCTGCCCAGTTCGCTAGTCACCCTCCTCTAAGAGGAGTCAGGCAGATTATGTATTATAATGATATTTATTATGAAATTAGTCAACATTTATAAGAATAAACCACAATATTTCAACCTTATTAAAAAATATTCCAGCGAGGTTTGTAGGAAAAGACGTTCCATTTATTCAGAAGAGCAGTGCAGAAATTTTCCTGTGCAAGGAATATTTTTATTTTTCTTCCAATTCAAAACAATAAGAAAAACCCAAGTGAAACACTGAAATTTCTGCAGAATAAGAGCTCCAGGCTTAAACCATGTTGAGCTATACACAAACAACTCCATATTCCAAAAGAGAAGCCACATAAAGTGATGTCATTTCTACAGTAACAGACAGAATTTGAACAGTCATTGCACAGTATTACTTTTGCTATTCTAATAATGTAAGGAATTTAATAATTTCACAAAACTTAAGAACTTATGAAAAGGGTTACTCTCTTCTTGTTCATTCTGAGCTGATACATTTTTTTAAAAAGTGCATTATCTTTATAACTACCAAGGGTTACATTGAGAGGACATGAAAAACACAAATGCAGATTGGGGAGTTAAGAAACCTTTGTTTCTAATAGCCCACAGAAGCATTTAGGCTACCGAATCACATGACCAGAAGTACGTCTGGCAACCAAACATGAGCACCAATTGTCACCACATACACATACACAAAGACAATGAACCATCTGACAGGAAGAAACTTAACTTTGCGTACCATTTCTTGACGGGGGTTACAGTGCTGGTGACCCTCATAAACGGAAGATGAGCATTTTGGTCTACAAGATGCACAGCTAGGGTGTGCAGACTCTACATCCGTCAAGAGACACTCCTATTACCTGTCAAACGGCTAGGTATCACTGTGTTTATGTTAATAGTATTCCTTATTTAACTAAAATTTAATAATATTCCTTATTTAGCTGGCTTCGACACTCAAAAACCCTGATCACATTTAAAACTACAATAATTATAACTTGAATTCCTGAAAACCTTGTAGAAATTGTCCCTAGAGTAACTGCACTTAAAAATTCTAATACGAATAAAAAAGAAGCTATGCCATAATTGCTTGCTACTTTGCAAACTTTCAGTGAAAGTCTGCATTTTATTCATTTACTTTTATGGAGCCGGAGCCACACTGCCATGCAGGTTTTGGATATTCTCTTATATGAGATCAATTGCAGCTTTATTATTTTGTACAGCTAAGAGCCACGAATAAACTCAACACAACCAAGAGGATTCACAGATATGCTATCCAAGATAACTTGTACCACTGGTAAACTATATCTGCCAGAAATATGATGTTTTTTACCAGTTTGATGACACCATTATGATCATCTCTACAAACAGTCAGCAGCAGTGGTAGAAGCCTGCATGTAAACAACTAAAAGTTGGCTAATAACTGGCAAAAATCTGGCCTTTTTTTGCATGTTTTTTTACCTGCTAAATCCCTTTGTTTCCATAATCTTCAGAAGTCAATGCTACCTATGTTAACAGCATTTAAAAATAACTTTGCACTTACCACATCTAGCATTTTTACTCCCTGCATTGCAAACACTATATATAGCATGCACAAACTCATGTTGGAAAGTAAAGGTGACACAAGCACAATGACACAAACAGGACATATAGATTAGGGAGTATTTATAGACTGCAAAAGGAAATGCCTTGCCAATATTGCTTGACCCACAAGGCAAGGACAAAACTGAAATTTCTTAGCCACACGTTACATACACAGATAAACTGAAATACAATCTACCCCTACGGCACCCAAACTCCATGGAAAATCAACATACACTGCTAATATGGCTGTTCTGCCACATGCTAAGAAGATCACAAGAAATATTCACATAGCTCAACTTAGAGCCTTGTAAATTCCAACAGAAAGAACTCCTAAATTAGGTATTTTAAACCTGCAGGTAAAAAGGTAAATATTCCCTTTAAGTGGCACCTTCCTGCGAGTCAATATTGATTTAAGCTTCCTATTGCAACTGCATTATTTCTATAAAATAAAGCTAACTTGAGTTAATCACAACCAGGCTTCCAGAACCTTAAGAATAAATGTCATGAACATTTCAAATGCCAAGAGATTTCACAAAACTGAGTTTATACTGGGTTTACATCACTTAGTTAACCTTCATTTGCCAATACGAACTAATGCATAACTTTACTATGCACTGTATGATAGCTTCCACTAGATGCAAACACAACATCTCAGGTCACTGTCTTCAGTTGATACAATGGAATAGCAGAATACTGCAGTGATTCCAGTTGTTAACAGATGTATGAACCTTGCCCAAAAGGCAAATATCAGCTTGACCCCAGCTGAGGAGCTGCACAGGGTGCACATGAACCTCATGAACCCCAGAAACCCCACCATGGCTGCCTGGGCAAAGAACAAGTTCCTGTTCAGGAAACCAAAAACCAACCAAGTTGTTCTGAAAAACTTCAAGTGAAGCACATTACAATGCTAATGTCTGCTTTGTAAATAAACCTAAACCAAAGTTACAGGGTGAAGTCTCAATCTTTCTTTAGTGTGAGGTTTTGCTTTGGTTTTAACCACTTCCATACAGAAAGAAGGTAGGACAAAGATGACTTGCTTTCTCACTTCTGAAGTCTTTAGATAAGGCAGATACAGCATTTTTCCAAAGCAACAGAAGGTCAAACCCTCTTTTTTTCCCTATGTGAGTGAAGTCATTACTAATTAATTACTTATTAATTAGTTATTATTTTGTGACCACAAAAAGTAGAATTTACACAAAAGTTGTTTAGCTGTTCAGCTTTTTCTCCTCCCCACTCCATCCCCCAGTACCTTTCCTCACTAAGGGATCCTAAGTCACCTGCTGCAGATCTTCAGCTGATGTAAATCTCCATAGTCCACATAAACTAATGGGATTTTGACAGTTGGCATCAATCTGCCATAAAATTTACCTCAGCTTTAAATCTTGGTCAAACTTCGGAATCATTTGGAAAGTTTGCAATATCAAGATGTCTAACAGTCATCTGTAAATTTAGAAGTGTATACTTTCCCAATAAATTTCCAAGCAGAAGTAGACTTTGGTAAAAAGAAATCATGATAACTCAGTTGGTTAAGTTACCCGAAGGATCACATCATTTCAAAAGTGTATATGATTTCTACTCTGGTACATCATTAATTGACGTGCTACAGAGTGTGTAACTGTTAGGCATGACATGAAGGAAACAAAATCAATCAGATTTAGCACCCAAGTCCATGAGGCAGTGCCAGTTATCTGGCACTGTGGACAGTGGAGTTTTATGACTAGAAGTTTTCTGATTAAGCTGCATAGGGAGCACTTGGTGGATATCCATCTTAATCCAGTATAAGTTTTACTGACTCATTACTGCCAATTAGGAAAGACTTGACTTTAAAAATTTATTGAATGCTGATGAATAACAAACAACAAACTCTTACAAAGTGCAATATTAATTAGCCATCAGAATAACTAAACTCAGATAACACATAAAAAAAAGTAAATATTCAAGTTTTCTGTAAACTGTACTATAACATCTTAGCCACAACACGACATTTTGTTTATCCCCAAGGAAGCATTTTATTTAACCCCAGGTTCAGGGTTCTTTCTGAAACAATTTCAGTACGAAGCAAGGAGCACATAGGGGTTTCCCTGCACTGCTGGAGACATCCACTTTCAAAAGCAACCTCTAATCAAACCCAGACCAAAAGTGACAAGCACTGACTGCTACTGTATGGACTAAATGATCTCATCAAGTGTTTTCAGACCAAGGTCCTAAAAGGCTATTACAGAAAGACCATGATCACTGATGCTAACCAGAATCCTTACAGAGGTTGGTAGCAACACGGGGATCCATGACTGAATAACCAGAAACAACCTTTCTTGTCCCACTGCCCTTTGTGAGTTCATCTAGTCATGACTTATACCACAACTGATTTATACTTTAGATGATATTATCAGTTGTTAAGGCTCAGAAAGAGAGCCATCATTTCAAGTTTTCCATCTGAGCTGAATTAGCCTATATCTTTTCGTGCATGCAATGTAAAATTGGGGGACTAGTAATTTTCATGTGTGCAGGCAATATATTTTTCTGATTTTGGGTGGCTGTTTTCCCATCATAATCCAAAATCATTTAAACAAAACTAAAATACTTATAACTTTAAAAAACTTTTTTTCTTCTTTTATATTTACCTCAACAAGCTTCACTAGCACACTAGTAGTATTGTTTCGTTCTCTAATGATGTTGCTCCTATGGAGGTTTTTGGCTTGATTTTTTGATGTTTTGTTCTTAAGCTTAACAAAAAAAATCTGACAAAAACCCCAAACCCAAAACAGACGCAGTTATGACTACTTATCAGTAAACTAGTCCTGTATCTGGCATCTAAAGCTCATAGGTTAACATAAAGTATGACATGTGGAAGTGCATTTTAGTTGGGGAAGGACATTCAATGTTCACAACTCTAGCCATGAGCACAAAAATTCTCAACCCCTATATAGAATTATTTACTCATCAACTAAAACATGTCTTTGGCATGTCATACTGGATTTTATTACTCTCTGCTGTACAGTTATAAAGATAATTAAAAAGTTAGTTCCTAGTTACCTGGAAAAAAAGCTTTTTTTCTTTTTTTTACCTGAATGCCTATTTACTCCCCCATGCCTCTCCACTCTATGACCTTTGAGTATTCCCACTAAATGGAAATACTCAGGTACTTCCTGATAAACCATCTTCTATGGTGCAAGGGGAGTACATATTTGTAAAAAATCAATTTTGAATAAAGATATCACAGAATTGTAGTTATGGATACGACTTTAAACTGTAAAATTTTTCAGGCTCAAAGAGAATTTCTAGTTCAAAAGTCAAAGCCCAAAAAAAACCAGCAACCCAGCAGTGAGGTTATGATATGACTATGATTCCTGTCAAGAATTAGAACCAGCATGTCTAACATTTGAAGTGTATGTCTCAATCAGTGGGATTATTGACTTTCTGTGTCTTTTACTATCTGCCTTTTCCTTGGCAGGTAATTAAATCAAAGGCTTTTTTTATTATTGTGATGTAGAATAAAAAAAAATTTTGTTTTCCAAGCAATTCACTGGATTAGATACTGATAGGATGGTGTGAATATTACTTTTTATCTATACGCTAAATAATTTTTAATGTTAACTTTTTTATGCACATATTGAGTACTAAATAAATTCTTGCAATTCTCTACTGAAGAAAGAATATTTCAAAAACTTCTTAATAAAACTGGCAAGAAAATTTATTTCCTTTTTTACTTAGAGTACGGATTCAAGAGAGGAAAAAAATTACAAAAAAAACCCTCATATATATATATGCTTAGTCTGCACATACACATACATTACTGCAAAAAAAACCCCTCACTAACTTAGAGATGCAGTCCCAATCAGGTTAACAAACAAGAGCTAAAGATGTGTATAACAGTTGTTTGCAAAATCAAATCTACTGGTCTGTAGTAAAAAGCTTCTTTCCGTTTTACACTGTCATCCTCTGAATATTAGTAACAAGCAATATAAAGTTTTCTGGCTACATTCAAGGGTTTCTCAAAAGCAGAGCACAATTTATAACAACATTAAGCCTAGCTTTAGAGTGCATATGGAGTGTAAATGCAAATGGAGATCTTTCTAGTGTCCCATATTTCAGTTTGTAGCACCATCTCATGAATTCGCCATATAATACAAACACTGCGTGCTAATGAAAATGAGGCAGTGAAAGCTCGTAAGTCTCTTGTGTTCTATCACAAAACTGACTATCAACATTTGTAAAATCCCCAGAAGTGCAGCTACTAAGATGTATTTATTATCAAGTATTGCTATGTGTTCCATAATTTAACACTGAAGCTAGATTCCTAATGGTAGGCCCCATTTTTTCAGTGACTGCCTCCTCCACCACAGCCTCCTCCAAAAAGGAATCTGTTTCTCTGAAGTATCAAGCACCACACTGCTAATCAGAATAAAAACCTTCCCAGACATGCTTGGGACAAAAAGTTAAAAAGAAAGGAAAGATTTAAATGTTCCTACTTAAAGATTTCTTACGTACAGGAAAAAATATATATGGTCTGAAAAACACATGCGTATATACAAATCCTTACATACAACTTAAGTCCTTCTGAGAGGTACACCAGGTTCCCAAGGAAAAGACTTTCTAATACTGGAGCATTAATGTAGAGAATGTCAGGGGCTGAAAAAAACAGGCACTGGAGTAGAGATTAAACTGACCTCAAACATGTGGCAGTGGGGAAATGCGGGAGGGAGGCGCCGGCAAGAACGACTCGATATGAGTTATCAAGCAACGCCCAACTTTATTCTCCAAGCGCTCGGTTTATATACAGAATTATTGCCAAGTTGGCAGTTTATAATTGGCTACCCGGTTATCACGCATTTACT
>JANRGW010004117.1:0-49246 GCA_024733675.1 Psilopsiagon aymara | reverse complement strand
GTCCCGTCCGCCAAGCCCCGACCGGGAAGCACCCACCTCTGCGCCGCGGCGGGGACAGCGACGCCTCAGCGCCGTCCCGGCGGCCCCGACATCCTCCGGCGCCCCGCCCGGGCCCGCCGCCTGCCGCTCGGCGCGGACGGAGCTATCGACGGAGCCCCCTCCCCGGTCCCCCCCCTGCGCCGAATGGAAAACAGCTCCGCGGGCCCCGGGGCGCAGAGAGCGGGAGCGACACCTCGGCAGCCAACGAGAGCGGGCCTGGCCCTCCGCAGCGCCAATGGCAGCGGCAGGCCGGCTGAGGCGGAGCATCGCCCAGCCTACCGGGCCCCGGCGCCGGGACTGACCCGCTACGCCGGCTCCGGCCGGCCTCCAGTGGCGACCATCTTGGAGTCGGGCACGATGCCCAATGTGGGAAGGGGCTCTCCGGCCGCCATTTTGGGTTCGGGCGCGGGGCGGGGCTGGGTCAGCGGCGGGGCCCGCCGGGAGGAAGCGGCGGGGATGGGGTCGGGTCGGTGCCCGCCGTGTGTCGGAGGGCGCGGGATCGGCAGCGGGGCCCAAATTCACCCGTGACGCTCGGTGTCAGAATAGGAACGGCGGAGGGGCTCCGGCCAGGCCTTGGGAGGTTGGGAGGGGTGCTCGGAGCAGCCCCAGGGTGGGTGCCTGCTAACGAGGTGGGTGGCATAGTACCTGGTGTGGAGCGGCGCCCTGGGTAAGCCACCAGCTGCCCCAGCGCTGGATCGGAAGTCAGACAGCTCCGTGTAAGCAGAAGGGACCAGTGAATGCTTACAGGGACTTCCGAAGAGTTGAGAGTAATACCCTGTTCAAAACAGCTCCCTCTCCTTTTCCTCCCTCTGTATAATGAGTGCAAGCTCACTGCTCGGCTCAAGCACAGCTGAAGTACGTTTGATCACATCAGGCAAAGGAATCACTCGTTGCTGCGCCAGTACGGAAAGACAACTTGGCATTGCAAGCAACAGAGCGTGCCTTGTCTTCCTGCATCTAGCAGACGAACTGGGATGCTGCGGTATGAGGGTGGATGGTCAGATAGGGAAAAAGTGGTTGGATCACCGGGCTCGGAGGGTCAGGCTCAGTGGGCTGGACTCTGCTGGCAGTAGGGAGTGCAGTGCTGCAGGGGCCAGTTCTGTTCGACATCTTTCTCGGTGACTTGAGGATAGGAGTGCACGCTTATCATGTCTGCAGGTAATACCAAAGTGGGACAGTGGAAGGATGAAGGAAAGGGAATTCAGCAAGTCCAGCACCTTGGAAGGAAGAGCCCTCTGCAACAGTACAGATTGAGGACTGTTTTATAGGTGGGCTGGGGAGCAGCTTTGCAGGAAGGGACATGGGGTCTTGGTAGCCAGCAGCTGGGCACAAACCAGTGCTGTGTCCTGGCAGCAAAAGAGACCGAGAGCCTCATGGGCTGTACCCCCAGGGACACAGCCAGTAGGCCAGGGAAAGTCTCCATCTGCTTCTACTCAGCCGCCTGTAGAAAATAGTGTGTCCAGTTTGAGGTGTCCAAATGCAGGGAAAACCTCCACAAACTGTAGCAAGTTCAGTGGAGGCCACTTGAGTTGTCCAGGGAAAGCTGCAGCATTTAACCCTGCGTGGAGAGGCTGAGCTAACAGGCCTCATTCAGCTTGAGGAAAAGGCAGCTTCAGAATGCTTCTGCATGCAGAACACAGCCTAGCATATACATTACCAGCAAAAACCTCCAAGATGAAATAATACCCTGTATAAGCAGTTCTGCACCTTGGAAGAGGATGAAAAATAAAATGAAACATACATAATTGATGTTAGTTGCATTCAGAATGATACTGATGAGGCCAATGTGTGAATTTACATTTCTAGAACAGGGTAGCACTCATGAAGGATTCATGTGCACCCAGCACAGATGCAGCTAAATTGCCACTTGGCAGTCCTATGTAAACAGTGCAAGAAAGAATGAGCTAACAAGTAGTAACAACAAGCAGGATAAATCCAGAGGCAGAAGGGCCAGGATCTAGTCAGTCTAACAGTTCAAGAGGGAGAAAGGCAAAGTCCTGCAACTTGGGGAGCAACAACCCCAGGCCCCCATATGTGCCAGGGACTGACTGGCTGGAAAGCAGCTTTGCAGAGAAAGGCCTGAGTGTCCTGGTGCACACGGAGCTGAACACAAACCAGCTGCGTGCCCATGCTGCAGTGAAGGATAATGGTGGTCTGGGCTGCAGGGGGAGGAGAGTGCCAGCAAGTCAAGGAAGCTATCCTTCCCCTCTCCTTTGCACTGGTGTGGCCCCACCTGCAGTCCTGTGTCCTGTTCTGTGGTCTCCAGTATAAGAGATGGAGCTACTGGAGAGATTCCAGCAGACGACTGCTAAGGTCACTGAGGGATTGAAGCATTTCTCCTACGAAGAGAGACTGGAAGAGCTGGGACTGCTTAGCCTGAAGAAGAGAAGTCTCAGGGGATCTCATCAATGTGTATAAATATCTGAAGGGAGGACGTGAAGAGGATGGAGCCAACTCTTAACAGTGCTGCCCAGTGACAAGACCGAAGGAAATGGGCACAGATTGAAACACTGCAAGCTCTGCTTGAACACCAGGAAACACTTTTTCACAGCGAGGGTGACCAAGCACTGGAACAGGTTGCCCAGAGAGTCTGTGGAGTTTCCATCCTTAGAGATACTCAGAAGCCCATCTCAGCATGGTCCTGTGCAACCAGCACTGGCTGATCCTGCATGATCAGGGGAGGCTGGACAAGATGACCTCCAGGGGTCACTTCCAACCTCTGCCTTCCTGTGATTCTGTAACATTTAACATCACCACATCACCTGAGAGTACTTATCTTTGTGCTGGCTTTGGCTGGGATAGAGTTAATTTTCTTCATAGTAGCTGGTATGGCGCTGTGTTTTGGATTTGTGTTGGAAACAGTGCTGATAACACAGGGATGTTTTCATTATTGCCGAGCAGTGCTTACACAAAGTCAAGGCCTTTTCTGCTCCTCAGCCCACCTGAGGATGCTGGGAGTGCACAAGGAGCTGGGAGAGGACACAGCCGGGACAGCTGGCCCCAACTGACACAAGGGATATTCCACACCATATGGCATCGTGCTCAGCATGATAAAAAAGAAGGACTTTGGGTCTGCTTGGCATAGTGGTGTTTGTTTTCCCAAGTAACTGTTCTGCATGATGGAGCCCTGCTCTCCTGGAGATGCTGAACACCTGCCTGCCGATGGGAATTGATGAATGAATTCCTTGTTTTGCTTTGCTTGTGTGCACAGCTTTTGCTTCACCAGTTAAACAGTCTTTAACTCAACCCACAGGTTTTATCACTTTTACCTTTCTGATTCTCTCCCCATCCCACCAGGGCTGGGGAGGGCAGTGAGCCAGCAGCTGTGTGGTGCTTAGTTGCCAGCTGGGGTTAAACCACAACAGTCTTTTCCAAGTCAGCAGTTACCCAGCACTGACTCCGCTTGTATAAAATTCCCTAAGTGAGTTTTAACTTCAACTGGTAGACTGTTTCTCTTTTCAATTCCTTCTGTAGCAAACTAGCATTCATTTTCATGTCTAGCATGTAGTAAATGTTTTTATGCTACATACTTACAAACTTCTCGGAAGTATAAAGTTTCAGTAACATAAACTCCCAGATGTGCTCTGTCTCTCTCATAATGCAAATCATCTTGATGCTTCCATTTTTGTCAGGGTTTAGATTCAGCGAGTCGTCTTCATCTAATGCTACTTGGGCAAAGAACTAGTAACTGAAGAGGGCAATAATCTACTGCTTTGTTTTTACTACCATATATTTCATTGTTGGGCATTTGTTGATAGGATGGAGGAAAAGAAACAAAATAGTCTGCTATTTGCTATAACAAGAAGAAAACTTCCTAATACCAGCAGAGCTAAGTGTAACCAAAGCACAGCAGGATGGCAACGGTGCAATTGGTGTTTACCATCCCCAGACTTCACCAGCCTGACCCACACAGCTGTGGGATCTGGTTAGATTTTGGGAGGAAGCACTGGTGAAAGTGACCAACACTCAGGCTTCAAAGCATGATGCTACTTGTTGTGGTACTATTCTACTCGTGTTGGTATGGACATCTTAAAGAGCTGTATCAGTAAGATTCTGAGAAGGAAATGAGGAGACCATGGGCCATTGTGGATGTTCCAGACTATGAGGTTGCAATGAGTCTATTAAAAGAAGTCAGATCACGTCCTTTCTGAGGATGTACACACACCCTTGAATGCAAAGCAAGTCTCTGGGGAATCATCTGGGCAATCTCTTCATTCATATGGCATTTCATTTTCCCGATGGACGGCAATGATCCGTTCATTTTGAGAGGACAAGGGGACACAGAGGAAGCAGGCATTGGAAGAAGGTGATCAGAGGCTGGAAACTGAGCAGGCTGCTACCTCCCACATTGGCCTGCTTTCATCTTTCAATGTTTATTTCCCAGGCATGCTGCCAGCTCCTGTGTTTGCTGCCAACAATGCAGCGCAGCACTGCTGGGCATGCCGTGCACAGTGCCCTCAGCCTGCCATTCCGAGGTGACGCTGCCCGCTTGCTGTGCTATCAGCCACCGTGGTTGCTTCACCAGCCCTGTGCTGCCACACTAACTGCTTTTCCCAGCCCAGCTCTGCTGGATCGTTGCTTGTTAGTATGTCCTTGACTGATCCCGGTTCTGCATGAAATACTGCCTGACCCTGGCAAGCTCTGCAGCTCTGACTTTATCCCACTTCCTTCTTCAGGGTTTGTCCTCTCTGTAGCCTAGAGTAATTCTGAGAAAGCAAATGCAGGCATAGACCTTAAATAAAACCTCTTAATTCCAAATGAGACTTCATGAAGTTTGACCAAGGCATGCCTTCTCCCCTCACTCCCTGCAGCAGTATCAGTCACATACCACGCCTTAGTGTTTCAGAGTTGTAAAATCAAGTTGTAGTTCAGCAAAGCAAAATAGTGCCCTTTCAATTGTGGCTAGCATAGCAAGTAGCCTTCTCTGCAGCCCCAGCATCCCTGCCCTGTGCCCAGAAGTCTCTGTGACTGTGGGAACCATGGTACAGCTATAGTTGTAGGACTTCCCTGTGGTAGGGTGGTTTCTCCAGTCCATAGTGACACACAGTCAGAGGATTGCCCATTAAAGTCAGAGCAGTGTAATCATTTGATGCTATCTGCTTACTTCCAGGCTTTTTCCCTTCAGACTGGAACGAGATGAACACTCCTCTGTCCTTCAGCCAGGCAGAAGAGAAGCATTAGTGATGGAAAATCTAAGATAAAAGCAAGGCAAGAGAGCTGGAGTAAAACAATAACCGCTTTCATTATCCTGCTGATGAAATCTTGGTGTCTGCGGATAAATCCTGTCCACAAAGGACACCTTGAAGCAAAAGGATGTTGAGCATATACTAGATAAACCACAAGACTTGGGAAGAGTGACTTACAATAGGGACAAAGTCCTCTGCAAAGCAGAGGTGCACAATCCTGGGGAAGGTAGAGCAAACACAACTGAGTGTTTAAATCAACAAAAATAATCCCAACGCCAGGCAGATGTAGGATTAAGAACTTCATCAGCAAAACAGCCAATTCCATGCAGCTGAGCACCTTGTGCTACCAAGTGCTACCTTGCTTTACCTTTGCTAACCTCTGACAGTTTCACTTGCACCTATGATCAGGAGCAGCATGGTCATTTGGTTGTTTGCAGGCATACTCACTGTTAATTGTACAGGACAAAATGTTCCATCTTGCCCGAATGAACAGAAGGCAAATCTGCACTTAAAGATGGGAGAACCTCTGCTATCAGAAGAGAAATGTATTTTTGAAATGCTGACCTGATTATCCAGCACACTTGCCCTGGCCAGGGGCTTCCCTTTGAAGAAAGACAAGGTTGCAATGACGGAAACCAAACCAGGGAGACATCGGTCCAAAGGTTTTTAATCTGGGCTAACTGAACATTACTGCACATTGAGGGGCATGAAATAAAGATACCCTGTGGTAATCACTGTGGCAGAGAGAGAGCTTGGACTCAGTTAATTGCTTTCTCCTTTGCCTTCTACCTGCTCCAGTGCAGCTGAGCTGGGAGGAAAACCTTGAAGCCTTTCTGGATTTTTCTGATGCTGAGTCATTTGGGTGGATGAAATAAGGACATCTATGATGCTCCTTTCTCCATCACTGCATACCTTGAATAAGCATTGACAACTAGGCTGAAACATCAGCTTCCTGATTCAGTTGCAGGTTCCCCACTTCACACAAGTGTTAATAGTGATTCCTCCTGCCAGGCAAAGGACAGCCAGGCTCCAGGACAGCTTCAGGCAGGCGCAGTGCATACAGTGGCATTCAGAAGTACTCTGACATGTCCAAGCACCACCCAAGACTCTAGCATCTTGGTCTTGATCTTTCTTTTACTGAGTAATACAAAACAACTGCTAGAACCAGCCCTGAGCCTACCCTCTTTCGCTTACATGTTTGTTCATTAAGTAGCTTCCAGTCATCCCAAGAGTCCCAAAGTCTTGCAGGTGGGAGGACAGTAACATTTGAAAACGTTTTCCTTTGAAATGGATTTATTTGTTATCTGTTCTGGTGCTCCATTGCTGATTTGTGAATTGACATGCTTTTGTTACCAGTAAACAGCATCTAAGGTGACCTTAAAATGACAGGATCTGAAGGTTTTAAGAGGAAGGTAGATGTTTTGCAGAAGTGCTTAGCGTTTGCTGAAAAGCAGGTCTCTCGTTAAGGTATTTCAAACTGAGCACATGCAAGCAAAGAAACCCCATATCATGACTTCCTTCTGAAAAGTTTAGCCAGGCAACACTGTTTTAGTGCTGGTTGTGGAGTCATTAATTACTATTGCATAGAATGTAATAACAAACCAGAGCTCCCCAATGAGAAAAAGCAAACCACTTCTCTTCTAGCTGTTCGTCTTTTTTTCTTACAGCAATAATAAACCATATTATTATTCACTTCCAACCATGAATGTTCTCCAAAGCAGCTTGATGCTAAAACCCAAATCATCTGACTGGATGGGTTTTTACAGCAGGGCAAGCCAGGAATGTTATTACAGTGGCCTGAGGCACAGTGTTACTCCATGGAAACTGGAAAACAGTTAAAAATTTAGTGATCCAAAATTCATTTTCTCAAAGGGGATTTGTGGCACTGCTGAGATTAGAGCCATTCCTATTCAAGCAGCTATATTCTCAATGAGACCTTCATTTGTGCCTGTTTTGTCTGAAGATCTGGTTTATTTCATCACGGCAGAATACTAATGTGAGCTGGCGTTTCTGTTGTCTGGACTTGTTTCGTTTTACCTCCTTTCTTTAGCAGCAATGCATTTGCATAGTTTTTCAGGCTACAGCAACGGTAGGAAAAGATGAGGTTGAAACCTAGTTAAAGCCACCCAAATACATTCCAGGCTTGTATTTTTCAGTGTTCAGACCCTGTGACTGCGCCCTGCACTGCAAGACTGGCAGACTGTACCTTTTGTGATGGCAAACAAGTTTTCAGCACTAATAATAGCACTTTTCATCTGCAGAAGTCACAGTCAGTTAGAAAGGGGCAAAGCAAAGTGATGTGCAGCTCAGATGCCCGACAGCAGCATGAACAGGGTTGTGCTATTTCATCTTTCTGCGTTTTACAATGAAATTTAGGTGCAAACAGGTAAGGAATCAATGCAAGAGACATAGGCCAAGGTTTCTGAATATAGGTGTGAGCAACCTACAGAGCTGCTTTAAAATATCTCTTTGTTCCTCAGGTCACTCGATTGTCAGGATAATGTGAGTATAAATCGAAGCAGCTCAACAGACCCCAGGAATACCTATGCAGGCTCTATTCTACTGTGGCAGTGCCAACCAGGAGGTGGTCTGGGAGACGTTTTGGTTGGTGGCTTCACTCTGCTTGGAGATTCCCACACTTGCAGCAAAGGCGTTTTGAACTTGCTCTGTGTTTTCAGGGCACTGTGAAGATCAGTGCTGTAGGATTGAGGATTTAGATCTCTTGCTTTCATCAAAATCTGTTTATAATCTGTAATGTTCAGTCTTCGAGGCTACTAATGTGGTTTCTGAAGGCTGATGGCTCAACTTAAAGAATAGAAGAAAGCATTGAAGGAGTTCATACAATGTCAAAATACCTGCATGATTTACCTTAAATGATCTTATGTCTGAGCATGTGCATGTGTGTATGCATAAATATGTATTAGTAACCAATAGCAAGGTAGTGAAAAAAGAGAGAACCCATCTCAGGTTTTCTTAACTCTTCATCAAGAAACAGAAAATGCAAAGTGGTTGATTTAATAGTTTTGGATTTTTGGCGGGTTGTAGGTGTCTTGGTTGGTTGTTGTTTGGTTCGGTTTGGGTTGGGTTGGGGTTTTTTTCTGTTGTCGAGGGAGAATGCAAACTGGAAAATATGACTAAAGCCATAATTGAAGAGAGATGCACAAATAAATATTGCAGGCAAATGAGAGTAAAAGGGATAGAATACTGTAAGTATAGAATTCATGTGAATCCAGTGTCACCTACATAAGGGTAAACCAGGTTTATGTTAAATTAGTGCCTATTTCCTATATCAGAGCTATATGGATTTACTATAGATTGTACAATAAAAGATGTTTTCCTTACAGTATCAAGATCTGAAGCTTTCTTTTCTTGAAGCAAATTCATAGAATCAAAGTGTCACGCAATGGTTGAGGTTGTTTAATCAGAGTCAGCTAGCATAGGTGGACCAGGGCTGCGTCCAGCTGAGTTTTGGATATCTCCAAGGATGGAGACTCCACAGCCTCTCTGGCTAATCTGTGCCAGTGTTTGATCACTCCCACAGAAGAAAGCGTCTTCTTTCGTTCAGATGGAATTTCATGTGTTTCACTTTGTGCCTATAGCCTCTTTTCCTGTCTCTGGGCACTACTGAGAAGAGCCAGCTTCCCTTTTCCTTATTCCCTCCCATCAGGTATTTGTACACATGGATAAGATCACGCTGCACCTCCTTTTCTCTAGGCTGAACAGTCCCAGCTCTCCCAGCCTCTCCTCCTACAAATGAGGCTCCAGTCCCTTTCGGCCCTATGCTAGCCGGACTCTCTCAGTATGTCCACATCTCTCCTGTACCAGAGTCCAGAACTGGACACAGCACTTCAGGTGTGTCCTCTCCAGGGCTGAGCAGAGGGAAAGCATCGCCTCCCTTGCCCAGTGCTCCTCCTGATGCAGCCCAGGATGCTGTTGCCATGCTGATTTCTGGGTGCAGTGCTCCATGTCTGCATTCCTGTCTACCTGGGAGGACTGAGTCCACCAGACCACTCGAGCCCAGGAGTCGAGGGTATGCCAAGCAGGTGTCCACACTGAGGCCAGCATCAGTATGGTTATGCTGTTGTATGTTTCTATGCTTGTATGTTCAGCTAATTAAATAGTAGCTATTAATTTTCAAAACTAGTTTTCTAAGCTTTATCTCCTAGGTCAGAACAGGATGTAACACTCTACTACCCTACCATTGACACAAGGGAGCAGAGGTGATTAGTTTAGATGGGATACCTCCTGCTCAGGTAATAGAGCTAGCTAAAAGTAAGACAACTCCCTGACCTCCTACCTCACACACCCACATACACACACACACAGACACAGTGGTTTGGCAATGTAATTAGCACTGAACCAAGCACATTTGTCAGACCCGTACCTCTTCCTGAGCCTGCAGAGCTGGGCAGCGACACACTGCTGCTGTGGCTGTACTTGCTCAAGGTAAGGCTAGGCACTTCAGTGTCAGCCTGTGTGGCTGGGGTGATAGTGACAGCAGTGACCTTTGGGACACTGTTGTTTCCCACAGGCATACCACACCGTTCAGGAAACTTTTTCAGCTGCTCTTCTGGACTTCAAGTGGGTCAAGTCACTCAGGTTGCCAAATGGGCTGAACAACAAGCTGCATGTCTCATCACACCTTCACCAGTATTTCCGTGAGCACCATTCATTGCCAACTACACAGACCACTTTTGCATTTAGGATGGAGTCTGCTTTTAGGACATGTCTATCAAGACCAGCATCAACTCCAGGAATGTAGACATAGACATGTCTGAGAAAGCAAGCAGCAAGTTATGGTTGTTTTCAAGCCTCTTCTGAGGCAAGAGGAGGCCTCAGGGGCACATCTCAAAGTGTTAAACAGTGACCAGATTAAAGGAGATTTAAAGCACAGATTAAAGGAGCCCTTATTAGAGTACACATTAGAAGAAGTAGGACAACTAGAACATTTTCTCAGGATGCGTTCAGAACCACACAGGAATCATTTCAAAGAGCAGTGGCTTATGACTAAAAGAGACAGTTTAAAGTGTTTTTGGACATCATATGTCTCTCATCTTTACCACAGGTTTAGCCTTGCATGGGCAAACAGTCCAATTCCAGCACAATTTCTGATTAAACAATGCTATTTAAATGCTGGCCATTTGAAGCAATGGTACAAGGCTAGATCCTTATGCTCTGACTCTTACGACCCCTCTTCTCCACCCATTTTGTGTTGAAAGCCCACTGGAGCTAACCTGCACATATTGGCTGGGTAGGAGCATGACCTACGGTCAAACACTACTACTGATCCCAGTCCTTATTTTTCTAAGCAATCCTATTGTCTCCAGTTGGGCTATTTCCATTGATAAAGACCATTCTTGTAGCACAGGAATGAACTATTAGATTTTTTTACTTGGAACTGACAAGTGGATGGCCTTTTAGCTGGCAATATCCCTAAAGGGTTATGTAGCTGTATGACTAGGATAAGATTTACGTGAAGAAGCTTAAACATTCATGCTGATTTTGCCTTTAAACTTAAATGTCAGAGTTCCCTGTCTCTGCAATATCTAACTCCCACTGATTCCAGTGAAACAGATACTAATTACCCTTTGAGGATCTAAACCTGGAGCATAACAGAAGGCAAAATATAACTCATCGAAATGCATAATAGAAAAATAATTATGGTATTATAAAAATAACCTGTAGTGCTGTTGTAGTGAATAATCTGCACTTAGATGTTTCCTTTAGAAGGATTTGCAAGACTTATAAATCTGGTTCTACAACGTTTTAGAATTCAAAGCTGAGATAGACCATGTCCTTTACATTGCAACAACCACTTGAGTTTCGTTTCAGTTGGCTCAATTTGCAACAATAAGCGTGATTTTTTTAAGAGGCTCTATTTCCTCCCCTATGTATTTGGCAATATAAGCTACAAAATCACTCAGTTGTTCCCACAAGACTATCCTTCTGCAAAGTTCTAAACCCAGGCTCTCAAATAAGCTTACCGCAGTGTCTGTTCGAGACAACAAGCTATATGGTCTGTCACTAGGAGCAAGATGTGTATCAAGCCTTGGTGTTAGCTACCATCTGTTGGAAACTTCAAGCAAAACTCACAATGGTCAGCATTTAACTCTATGGCAGGAAATGCAAGATATGGGGCTACTCCCAAAATCCAGCTGGGTTTGTTCCACTAAGTCAGTTTTCATTTCTGGGTACAAACCACTGTAGTTCTAAACAGCCAGTTTATATGTGCAGGCAGACATTGAACTATCCAGTTGCCTAGATGACACATAGCATCTTTTGTGTGCTTTTGAGATGCTTTTAGATGTACTGAACCTGGATATATATATCCTTACCTTGGGTTCAACAGAACGTAACAGGTTTTCAGGTGCCTTATGGTCTTGCTTCGTGAAATGAAAGCATTCAGATAGCTTTCCACACTGTTCATCACACATTTTATATCGCTTATCAACTTGCTCAAGGCTATGTATTATAATCCTTGGAAAGACTGCTGTGTCTCATATTCCTCAGAATCTCCTCAGGCCACCCAGGTAAAATTTAGATAGCAAATGAGAGCAGCCCATTTGGAGATTGATCTGCGTCTGTATCTTCCTAGGCTTGGACTACACTTTAGGAGTGAAAATTACTGTAGTGCCATCTAGTGCTATTCTGCTGATCTTTGCATTCCATGTATAGCATTTCCAAGGACATTGTTCTGGATTCATTACTTCCAGCTCTAAACGCCCTGAAATCTTGAAAACACAAGTAATTTCCTTGGAAACACTTTTTTTCCAGGCAAGTCATAAGATAGATTATACACATTTCTGTAGCAGACTTCCCAGCAATGCAGTAACATTGGCCCTGAGCGGTATGACTGTGAACTGGAGGTTAGCTTGCAAAGAGCATGTGTTCTCCTCTCTTTAAAATGTGCAATAGGAATGCAGAAGTTGCATAGAGAAGGGGCCTGATGCCCTCCAGTGTGGCCAGTCTGGGTGTGGGACTAGAGAGCACCAGCAAGGGCGGGGAGGTATCCTTGCTTGCACAGATGACTCTGAAGCATCAAGCCAAACAGTGAATAAACTCTTCCTTTTCCCTGTATATATGGGGTGCAATCTCTGTTGAAAAATCCAGAGGGATTAGCACAATCCAGGACATGAGAAAGACTTCCTATGCAATTCTGTTAACTAAAATGTACCTGGTTCATTAGTAACTGTCCCTGGTCTCCTGCATTCCCAGAGGAGCAGCTCCAGAGGATTTTGGTACAGACATGGGCCAGCTGCCCTAAAAGCAACTGTAGTTGAAAACCAGTTACCTAACCAGCAGTGCCTTGCTTTCTGCAGCCTTAAGCAAGGCAGTGTGCCTTGAGACACCTAATGTATTGAAGTATGTTTAAAGTATTATACTACAAAGACAGCCCCAGTGAGAAACCAGTGGGAAACAACCACTTGGGGGCTTGTGAAAATCCTGCTGGGTTCCTGCCTACATATGTTGAAGCTTTAAATCTGACCTCCCCACCTTGTGGTCAACTAAACGTGCTTTGCTAAACGTGACACTGATTTTCTGTGCTGTCTCGCAATGTAATGTGTGATTACAAGGAGCTGCTGTGGCCAGATGTTCCCTGTGTCTCCCTAGGTGGCTTCTTTAAAGCACTGGCAGTACAACCAGTCCAGAACCCAGTGGGCTGTACGGTTATTTCTGTTTTCTTGGAGTGCTATAATGGAGAAGCATTTACCTGAAGTGGTTCGAGGCCATGACCATGATAACAAGTTGGGGGTGAAAAAATTCAGGCATATAGCAGGTTCTACTTCAACCAGTGAACTCTGTTCGATAATTTCTTTCATCTCACAATCATTGTAGTTCAAGAACTACACTGGGTTTGCTCTTGAAAAGCCCTACTGGTGGTCCCAGCGTTCACATTTCCATCTCACCTTCAATGCTGATCTAAAATGACTCTGTTCCTGAAATGAACGCATCGCTCTTCCATACCCAAGCTGCAAATTGAACAATAAATTCTTGCCTTCTATACTTAGTGTTGAATTAGCTTGAGGTAAGATAGGAAGATTTACTTTTGCACAGACTTCCACACAGTTGATATAAATGTCTAGACCTTATCTTGTTTGACTGAATTCATGTCGGTTTAATAAGCACAATGGTGCCAACAACTTTATAGAAAGCCCCACGTTTTCTTCCTCTGGAATGTCTCCAAGCAAGTCACACTCTTAAAAAGAAATATTTTTGGTCCTCATCCTGCATCATTCATACACAAAACTTGTGTATGTGTCAAGTTTTACATGCTGTGAAGAGCCTCATTGAGTTAAATAGAGCTGCTCACGAAATAAAATGTGAAGTATCTGGACAAATTTCACCAGGTTTAGGACTTCTGTTCGAAATCCATTTGTGTGTTCTTAACCTTCCCTTCGAAAGGACCCCTGCGCACTGTTCAGTTTGTGTGTGTCCAACACTTTCTGTAGCTGTTTGAGGGTTACCCCAGCCTGAATTTGCTGGAACATTTCGTAGGATCCTATAAACTGTGCAGGAGGAAACTCCAAGTAGGACACCCACCACCTCTATCTTCTGCAGATCAAGAGGGCAATACACGATCCTTTGGACAACATTAATAGAGTTAGTGACAGAAGAATTTGATCCAACAAGGTGTCTAAAATGCACTCGGTAGAAGTAAGGATGTCCCCTGTGAGTGCCAATAACTTTAATTAGTTAAAGAGTTTCTAGGTGATGCTCCAGACAAAAACAATCAATGTGGTTTGGGAGTGACAGAATGATGCCATCGCCTTGAGTCTGCACAAGATCATTCCAGAGTCTCCTCTGCTGCCCACCACCTTCTCAAATTGCAAAGGAGTGAAAAAACCTGATGTGAGAAGGCAGTTTTCAGAACCTAACATCTTCCTGAAGTCTTTGAGGTGACTGCCTAAGCTATTTCAGAGGTGTTCACTGTCTCTCTTGGATTCTGCTCGAGTTAGAGAACTGAAAGCAATGATTTATAATTACCATCCAACTGCCACCCACTTGGAACATATCACAGGAACTGTGGGAAAGGCTGGTACAGTTTAATGTAGGGATATTCTTATTGAATTTTACTTTCCACTCTATGTTAGCTCTGATAAGAGTCTCAATTTTAGAACTGTGCTGAATGTGTCTTAGCGGTAACATTTACCAAATGTGCAAGTGCACTATCTGGATTTTACTCTTTTTTTTGAGGTCAGGATTACATTCCCATTGTATCTCAAAAACATTGCACACATTTTGTGAGTAGAGTTTTTTAAACATAAACATGAGCTGATCGACAATGTCACAGCTAAAGCCAGTACACAACTGTCTCAGTCTTCTTAATGTCCAATAGATGTTCTGCTCTGGTATACTTCAACCTCATGAGATTTAGATATAACAGGTGTAGATCAGTTTTTCACTGTCAGGCAATAAACATAACTTAAGGAACGACATAGAAACGGAAGGCCTTCAATATAAATATATAGGAGTTGTACAGAGGGGGTCAACACATGACTTCTGAAGATTCAGTGACATTTGGCTTCACTTTTTTACCACATGATGTGGTATCTGGCATATAAAGTTCTCTGTGATACTGTGCCTGCTGCTAAACCTTCGAGCTGGCCTGATGAGACTCTGGACCAGTAGAATCTGTCCCTTCCTTCCTGAATGGTACTTAGTTATGGTATCAAGCAACAGAGTAGGGAACCAATCACTGCTCCAATGCAAGTCCTTTCCAAAGAGCAGGTACCACGGTGAATAAATCATATCTCTCCACTCAACTGGATGAATGAAGGTAATAACCACTGACCTCTGTATTAACCATGTCATTCTGTAAGTAAGAGTCACATAATGGGGGTGTGTGCATGTGCATGGAGGAAGAGGTCAGAATATTATGTTACAGAAGATATTGGTGTTGGATGTTGGAAGGCGATGCAGGGAAACCCTGAGGTTTAAGAAGGTGAAGAAAGGAAGGAGCAAGTGTGTAGGAAGGAGGCTGCAGAGAGGAGGGCAAGAGTGAAAACCAAGATGGGCAGGGAGAGTAAAGTGGGTGAATAAACTGAAGGAGAAGCAGCAAACAGCAGCAATGGGCCAGATAAATGGAGGCTGGTGCAGAAATGCCCCCCAGACACTCACAGGGGACATTCCACATTTTGAAGGTCAGGGCATGGCTGTGTTCAGGAGCTGCTGCTGTGTATCTCTTTAGACAATGGAGAAAGGAAGGTGTTTGAAGGCTATGGCTTTTACTCCCTGATCTCAGCCTTGAATGGCTGCTTTGAGGAAGAATGAGATTTTAAACTGCTGAGAGAGAGAGAGAAAGGAACAACATGGGAGATAGGAGTGGAGCCCCAATGTCACTTGTGATTTTATTTCAGGCTGCCTGCCAACACCTATTTTATCTATTTTTCTGGTTTCTGTTGGACAATATTAAGATGTGTGTCAAGTTGTGACCTGTTAAAGGTGCTCAGACAGCTTCAGTCCTAGGCAGAGAAAAGATTCTGCCACTCCCCGCTTTAAATACTCGATATGGCCACAGGCTGGCTGTGAGTGCAGTGGAGCATCCAACTGGAACACAGTGGGGTGAGAATGGTCTCTAATAAACACAGGTGACAGCAAACTGAGCTGTGCAACCGAACTGCAAACTGTCATCTGCAGCCTAACATCACACTGAAAGAAAATACACGTATAATGAACCCCTCTAGCCTTAAGACTTCAAACTCTCACCCCAGATAATTCTTTATCCCTTATCCCATCATCTGTAAGAGTGAAGAAATCGGTGAATGCTCACACTACACTGTCACTAAGCTTCAGGGACTTAGGGGTCCAGTGCAGAAGTGCTGCAGCACCCATCTCCCTGAGGCATGGGGTCCTCTATCAGCTTTCACTGCTACAGCAGCAGGGTCGCAGAGTCAGTGCCCTAAAGCAGCTCTGCTGGCCAGCCTGTGGGGAAAGGGAAGGATGGAGGGAGTTATTTCGCCCATTCATTCTCTGTTCCCTGCTGTCAAGCAATAGTGCATGGGCAAGTTGGCTTTTATAACTAATACAGATGATCTGATAGTTACTAAGAGTTGCTGGGTTTGCTTTGAAAAGAATTGACATGCTGCAGGACTGTCAGCTCTGGAACCAGTCTCATGAAGAGTATCCCATTTCTCATTGCTAACACACCCATCTCTCAATGGCACCATTTCCTTTTCCCTCTATTTAACAGATTCATTTTCATTCTTTATTACCATTCCTTCAGCTTTACACAGTTCACTGCTATAACTCTAAATAATCTCCATCTGGAGTATCACTTGGTCTCTCTTTTTTCATAATTCTGGGAACTCATTTAGTTTTGTCAGTGTTTCAGTTTAACTCTGCCTTCAGGTTTTTATTTATTAAAAAAAATAGATTTTGGTGGTTACTGGAAGGTTTCTGACTGCATTAGCTTCTCATTCTGATTTAAAGGTACCAAATGCTAAAAGTTAGCAGGTCTGTGTTGTGTCACAGCACCGATCTCAGAGTTTTTTCAACAACCAGATTATAATATGCTTTTCTATCCCCCTAATGTTTGCAGTACACTTGTGATGGATACTATCAAAGTAGTGAGTTCAGATACGAACTTTCACAGCTGTTCAGTTGTGTTCCCAAACCTTTACTTGTCTTTCCGCATTTTGGTTTCATTCTACTTTTTCCCTTTTATCCCTACAGACATAAGAAGTGGATTAGAACAGACTCGCCTCTTAATGTGTAGCCAGCAGTGCAATTTTCTCATTGTCAGGAAGATGCTCATTCCTATTAGTGTTTAAACTATGCTTTTAGAATGTACACGAGCATAGTCATATCTTTTTTTCAGTATGCTCTGAACTTACATTGCTAATTAAGGGGGTTTAAAAAGTACTGCAGGAATTCATTACACTGTGAATGAAGACAACTGATTTTCCATTTTCCCTTCAATTTCTCTTCAGATTGAGTGCACTTGAAATCTCTGACTTTCTCAGCCATCCTTTCACACCGTATAGAATTATGGTGCTATTGCAGCAGGTTAATACCTCCTGGTGCAGCAGTACACCTCTCTCTGATCTGAGGGATTATATGTAGATCTCTCTTAACATTCTTCCCCTTCCTCGGGCCTAAAATTTGGCAGATTCATACCCTGCTCAGAGAGGTTTCTGTAATACGACTGAAATAGGTTTTAAGATGAAGCGAGCCAAGAAAAGGCCTTAGAAATTATTCTTTTCTATCCACTTAGCACTGCTGCATGATTTGAGACTGTATTGGCAGAAAATAATGCTCAGTTTGCTGATGTGCCTTCTGTGATCTGCAGTATTGTTAAGATGGAGAAGTTTCAAGAGAAGTTTTCACTCTCCTCAGATTTTCAGTAGTCTCCCTTTATCCAGCACTGCAGATCTCACTCTGGGCTTCTCCATGTAACTCAAAGAAATTCTGCCCCAATAGATGGAGCTTTCCTTCAGCAAGAGGGACTCCAAGGGAAATCTTCCTCCTTTCCTATGCTTCTGCAAGTCACTCACTTCACACAAGGCTGTTCCCTTCTTTGGGGGGGCAAGAGCTCTTGGGCTCACCCTGAGGGCTGCAAGGAAATTGGAGAGGGCTGGCTTGTGGACTCGCAGGCATTTGCTATTTCAAAAGCCGGGATGGGATTCTTTCTGCTGGTAGTGATGGGCTCAATCTGTGAAACCCACCTGCCTCTACTATGCTACAGTAAGACAAGATGATCGATGATGACCCTTTCTGGCTGCAGGGCTTATAAATACACGAAGAGATGAAGAGGCAGAGAGAAAGAGCCCGTGTTCTTGGGGAGTTGTGTCACACATGAGGAACAATAAATACATGCACGTGCACAAGAACTTAGAGAGGCCTAAAAGACCTTCAGATTATTATTTCCCAAAATCCATGAACTTTGCTTTCTACTCTTCTTTAAAGTAAAGGTTTTCCATGGAATTCACCTGTGGTTTGAACACACCTGACACCTCTGTTGCTACAGGTAGATCTGCAGAGATTTGGGACTTTTGTGTAGTAGTTGCCTTCTGCCCCTGACAGAGCAGTACTGACACAGCACTGTACCAGCACTGACACTGTGGATGTGGGATTCCCATGTGTCATTCACTCTGTTGCAACACATTGCTATACCTCTGATATTCTCTTCAACTCTTATTGACTGATCTCATCAATATGCTACCATAAAGAGACACTGAAAAACAGCTGCAGCTTCTGGTATGATATGGGGGCTTGCTAGAAAGATTTCCTCTTTGTGTGAAATATTTACTAATTAAAGTTGATTTAGAAAACATATGAGTTGTACTTCTTCTGTTTAAAATAGCAATGATTTTAAGAAAGCATCTTTTTATAGCTTCTAGGCTCTTAAGGAACATAAGTTTTCCATAAAATAAGGCTTTATTTTTCAGAAAGAGTCGGTTTTCCTCCACATGCCAAAAGCTGAGACATTTGAGAATGAGAAAATCTTTCTATATTTCCATTGGCAAAGAATTCCCATTTCTCATGATATATGGCTTTACAGCTTTGTAAGGTGATCTGAGCCTCTATTATTGCTAACATTTATTTTGCTTCAGAGGAAAAATCAGCAGGGAAGAATACGGTGCTTTGCAAGAGACCAGAGAGCATTATAAGTACATTAATTATTCTGGCAAGTTTAATATTCCTTCAGATAAATTTGTCTTAGTATTACAGCTCCATTACAGTTAAATGCCAGTCAGCTTTCCAGTGTTCTAAAATGATTTTCAGGCTTTAGAAAGGCATCACATGAAATTGTCTCTCAGCACACCATATATTTTTGCAATAAAGCTCATTGTTTAGATAATTGTTTAACCTTATCCGCTCTTAATCATTGCCCTTTCATTAAAAAAGACAAAAATCCAAACCATTATTTGATGTCTTTTTATCTGTCATATACATTTAATAGTTTTTTATATGTACAGACTCTTGAGAATGACTTGGTGGCAATGCTTCAAGTGCACTGTTGTTGAATATGCCTGAAACTCACCTCCCGTGTGTTGTTCAATCCATTTCTGCAATGTGCTGATTCTGTGTGTGTGCCATTCCTCCTCTCCTTGCTTGTCCACAAAATAAACCAAAGGTCATGCAGTAACAGGGGCACTGGGACAGTTTTTGCATGCACCCACATGAATATCTGGCCTTTATGGTCATACAGAGCATATTCCACCTTGGACAGCTTAGGATCTAGGGCAAAGCTATGAATAAAATAGGGAGGCTCCAGAAGAGAAATGAGCCTAGAGGCCCAGCTCTCACCTCTTTCACATTTATTCGATAGCTACCAGCAAAGTCAACCCTTCATATTGATTCAAGAGGGGCCAAAACAAAGCTCTGGGTCGGTAGAAGTCTGCATATTCATATTGTCTTCGCTGTTGCCCTGCCCTGCACAACCTGTTATCCCCATTCTCCTCCTGCTCCTACTCTGTACCTTCAGTAGATCCTGCAATTTTGCATAGGTCCTTCTCTCTCTAGGTTCTTCTCTTTCCCTGAAAGAGAGAAGGAGCTTTCTGTGATAAAAAATGGATGCATTGTTAAAAAAAGATAAGCCTGGTCATAAAGAAGCCATTCAATACATTATTTATGTACAAGATTTCACTGCGGATTCAAAATCCAGTCAGTTTTAGTTAGAGGAGAACCCCACTAGTTTGATGTAGCACAGGTGACTTGAGGCACAAGTAAACAAACCCAACTTGCTACTTCTGTCTTCTTTCCTCTGCACATTGCTGTGTGCATCAGTGACTAAGGATGTGAATGTCAGTCAAGTGACTTACGGAGTAAGTTTCCAGAGAAATGAAGGTTGCAGAATTAGCTGTTCCTGGATACATCCATGGCTTTGAAGGTTGATCTCAAACCCACTCTCAAGGTCAAAGTTGCTGTTTGACCACAAGCTGACCAGAAGCCACTACACATTCAGACTGACTTGCTTTGCACTAGAAAATGCAGCTCTATCCACAGTTCAAGGAACTGCATACTAGAAGTGTGTATGCCATATGTGCCAATCTAGCTATACCCTCAGTCTTCCCTGATAGTACTATTCCAGGCCTGTCCACGCAGTGCAACCACACTTATATCCGAGCACATCTAATGCCTCTTCTGGGAGGTAGAGAGAGAGCCTGGTTACTCTGCTCTTGTTTCATCAGAGGCCACTGTGCATCATGTTCATCAGAGTGTTTCTAAACACTGTGTAGCACTATATCTGTCCTTTCAATTCCTACACTGAAGGTCAGTTCTGGGTAAGATTTTTCAGCTCTTACATATAAAAAAGCCAGATTTGTTTTTTTTCTTCGAGAGTTACATCTTCTTCTATGACACGGCTTGTCACAGTGTGTGCCATAGTTTAAAGAACATTTGAGACATCGCAAGGCATGCAGTCTTGCCTAATTGTTTGCTTTTTATTCCCCTAAGGCCAGCTGAGCTGGAAGGTTCTCAGTCCACAGAGGCTGGAGGAAGAAAATCAGGACAGACTGGGACCCCAGGGGGAAGGTGCTGTAGCAAGTACCAGGGTGCACCAAATTTAGGTATTCCCAATACAGCATTTGTCAAGTGTGAAAAAACCCACCAAGCATAGAGGATGCTGTGTTACACAGGGCACGAGGCTTGATGGAAAGCACAGAAGAGGTTGCGAAAGAACTGACCAGTCCTTTGGATAATGGATGCTTCTCTGTGTCCATTTTTTCTAGTCCATAGAGCAGAGAACCAAGAACCAACTTCTGAACTTTGAGTAGATCCCTTTTGGTCCTAACTAATTTCTGCCAGCTATAACCTTGTTGAGTGGACAACTTGTAATGAAGTATATAAAAGATAATACGCAGCACAATCGACCCTCTCTAATTCTTCTGTATTTATTATTTTCACTCATGAACATTCAGTCTGCCTGCACCATCCACAAAACTATCCTACAGTCACTGAACTACAAACACTTCCCAAACAGTCTGTGGGGTGAGGGGGAATGCTACAGACATCTGTGGTTGATAACAGGAGTTTAGTACGTTGCTCTGACTTCAGTTTCCTGATGACAGGAGTGGAAAACAACTACCATTTTCCCAACTGAATTCTGAGTTTATTGTCTTGGGAACATTCCTTGCAGATGACAGAAAGGGAAGAAAGTATCCTACCAGATGTACTTTTAGCTCTTCCACTACTTATCTCTCCTGCCAATTTGGAAGCCTGTTTATTTGGTTTATTAAATATTACAGCTTACTACTGAAAATACCATACAGCAGGACTGGAAGAGCTACATACTTCACTACTGTGTTCAGCTCTTATCTGACAAGGTCATTATTTAAAGAGCGTAGGCACATACAACTTTCAAGACACAATATGGCAACAAACTTCTCTTTTAGTACTGGCTGTAAAATCTGCAGGCTGACTGACAATTATAAACACCTTAGGAAGTGAGGTACAAGATCCCTTTTAACAGTGGGCTCTGATATCTATATTCCGTGTTGGCGGCATGGCCTCTCTAGCAGGAGATGTGTAAGCAAATAAATGGAACCATATGGAATGTTTCATCCTTAAGGCTCCATTGCGTCTTCCTCTTACAAAAAGAACACTCACCATTAGTAACACACACACACACACACACACACACTTCTGTTTCTGCATCAGACAGAAAAAGCTTGTTACTGTCTTTCAGATACCTGTTACTGGCTTTCAGGTATTTGGGCAGCTGGAGAACTTCATAAACACTTTACAACAATGTGTAAATCCTTCCCCTGCACTCCCTCCATGGCACAATTCAGTGAGGAACGTACCACAGGACCTGGCATTCTGTATTGGTCTGCACCTTAAAAATGCATGGGATACAAACATTTAAATAGGTTCACACATTTAGTTTTTGCTGGCTCTTCACTGGCACCAAGGTGCTACCTTGATTAACCCCCACGTCATACCATTATCTGTATGTGATATGATAGAGGGTACACGTGTATGCTTCCAAATTAGCTCAGATTACCTTTATTCTAATGAGAACAAGCGCAGCAATCCAGGATGGACGTGAGAAATGCACGGAGGAAGGCAGCACTGTCCTCGTCCAAGCCCCAGGTTGGGAGTCAGCCACAATGGGGTTCCTGCCTCTACTACAATTTGCACATCCAGAGGCAGCCAAGGAATGCAAGCTCGAGGCGGTGGGGAGGGGGGGGGAAGCAGACGTATCATTAAATTGATGGGAGAGGTCACATGTATCTGTCACTGTGCCTGAGGCTTTCCTGAATTTTGACAGCATTAATGGTCCTTTAGAGATCTATAGCTGGAAGGGATTTCCTGGTATCATTTACACCATTCCCCAGCACCAGTACAGAATGATGTACATCAAGCTATTCCTGACAGCTGCCTGGTTGTTAACAGCTTCCAGTGAAGGTGATTCTGCAGTGACCGTGAGCAGCATCTCCTCGTGCAACTGCATTGTTCTTCTAACGAGAACTTTTTTCTAACTGCTAATCTAAATCTCTCTTGATACAAAGGAAGGTCTCAATTCTTAACTTTGTGCCTGCACTGGACATAACCAACACTTGAATCAACTTCATGACAACTGCAAACATACTGAGCAGACTGCTGCATTGCCCTTCCCTCAGTTCCCTCTTTTTTGTTCAGCCTAACTTCCTTCTGTCCTTTCGCAGAGCTCAGGAGTTCAGAACTATCTCTCATCTTTATTGATTTCCTCTCAGCTCTCTCAAGTTTGGGGCCAAGAAGACCCCCAAAAATACCCTCTTTGGCTTTACATGTCCTTGTTATTAACACTTCCTAGAACATCATTTGTCTGTTTTGCAGCTCTGCCACGTAACTGACTCGTGCTCAGCTTGTGACCCGTGTAACGCTGATTTTTTCTCTGCAGCAAGGACTAGGTGAGCCCTGTGTAGGGGTCTCGAGCTGACTCTGAGGGACAGATGAATGGTCATGTTCTGACAGCCACGAGGAAGGAGAGCCTCAGGGCCTGTATCCACCAGGCACAACCAGATTAGACAGCTCAAGTAAAGCGCTGTCAGTTAGTTTGCACAGAGCCCTTGGTGCACTCATTCCCAAAGAAAGGCTTGATTCTGCCCTGGCTTTATGGTCCTTGCATTCATCAGAGCATTTAAAAATGAATCAATAAAAATGGACTGAAACAAACAGAAATGGAGACCACAGGCAGAGGGCAGTGGGGAACAGATGCTAAGCATATCTTGGTCAGTTTATTTGCGTACAGAGCATGGGTCTCCAAACTGTCATGACCATCACCTTTACCCTCAGTATGCAAAATAATGAGCAGAGAAGGGAGTTCAAGCCACTAATGGTGTGCTTTTTGTCAGATGTCTTCTTCTCACCTTGTTTCTACTTCCAACTTAGTAAAGGATTCATCTCACCTAACTGATCCAAAACTGGTATTGTGTCTGAGCCCCTTTTGGTCCCCTCTGTAGTCTGGGAAAGGAAGAACTAGCTTCTCAGCTCTGGATTCACCCCATTCCAAAATAAATGCCAGAGAAACAAGGCATAAATCACCTCCGGAACATGCTGCCTCTCTCCCAGGACCAGCGAGGGATTGACCAGGACAGCCTTAGGTCAGGTGTCCAGGTCTTCAACATCCATGGAAAGGCAATCACAATTATTTCCTTAATGATGGTCCAGGCTTTCTAGTCCTGCTGATTACTTTTCCAGGAAAGCACTCATAAGCTGTTCCACACATAACCAAACTCAGTCTATGTATGAGAATCCGTAAAGTTTAGTTTAAACACTGAGTATCCTCTCTGTTCTCTGTCTTCCACACATCCCCTGTCTCTAGCTCTAGTTTTCTATAGCAGATTGTCTTTTCCCAGCTATTGCTGGCAATACCTCAGTAACCAGCAGCTGGGTCACATTCATGGAATCACAAGAAGAAGCCAAAGCTATCAGCTCAAATGCTATCTCCTCTCCCTGGATTTATTCGGCCTCACATAAACTGACAACGGGATGTCATACTTTTTGCCTGACCACATTTCTCCAAGCATGTGGAAGGGAGCGCAATTTGCTATCACAGCAATATTTCCCTTTCACACTCGGCTAACCACACTGTACACTTCACACAGACCTTTGCACTCAGCTGCTGCAAGCAATGGTCCTGAGGTACCAGAAACTTTGCTGTCTCGGCCCTGTTAGAAGCCATAAAATTCTCTGCTAAAACTGTTTGTGCTTTACTGATCTTATTAAAACAAACGTTGCAGTGGCAAATTCCTGAAATGCAAACTGTTGACAGGAAAGCTTTGCTGGTAGATTTCTGCGGAGTAGCACATGTAATTATATAGTACATATATATGTAATTGTGGTTCTGCTTCTGCAGAACTTCATGCAAGAGCTGGAAGGCCACTATCGTTCCCTAGAAAGAAGGCTAATCAGCAGCTAAATGTGGGAGGGCTGCTGGTACGGTTGGGTCAGAAGCTGCCACTACTCTAGAACAGGAGCAGAAAATTATTTTCTCCATCCAAGCTGTGCTTGGATTTGTCTAACACCATACTTATTTCCATGAAAAGTACTGTACATTTGCCAGTAGTCGACACACAGACGTCCACTTCTAACACTGAACTGATCTGTTCCTTCCAGTGTAGCACCATGGGAGATACAAGGGATAGGAAATCATGAGCATGGAACATGTGTCCATATCCTGGTCTATTTATAGTTTGTAACTGGAAAAATGTAATTGTGTGAAATGAATTAGCTGATGCTCCATCGCTGACAGTGTTCAAGGCCGTGTTGGACAGAGCCTTGGGTGGCATGGTTTAGTGGGAGGTGTCCCTGTCCATGGCAGGGGGGTTGGAACTGGGATGAGCTTAAGGTCCTCTCCAACCCCAACTATTCTATGATTCTATGGTCCAGAGCACCACTTTTATTATGGCTGAAAACTTCTGTAGTGATGTTTCACGCTCAATAGTCCACATTTTCAAACACTAGATGGTGCCAAGGATCCACACATAAAGAAAAGCTGATCTTAAACAAAACCCTTCTGTTTAATGGCCCGACTGACGTAGTTTGGTATCTGTGTAGTTCTGTGAATTAATCAAAAATCTGCTCTTAAAGGGTCTCATTACCCAGAAATTGACAGGAGAAGACAGCTGTAACCCAAATGAAATCGCAGGGAATTTAGTGCTATGGAGAGGACAGCAATTCAGAAATGAATGAAGTTTCAATACTGCGGCAAGCAGATCATCATTTGAGTCCCAGCCTCAGTTTTGGCCTGAGTACCCAAAACTTGGAGGCTGGCTTAAGCTCTAGCACATGAAGCGAAACTTAGCAGAAAGGCATTTCAAATAAATACACTGGTTGTTCTTACTGGATCTAAAAGAATGAATTGACCTGGTTTATAACTTACATAGGGACACTGACTGCAAGGTTAAAAAATGCAAATGGCTGCAAACTGCACCTGTGCCTACATAATAACAATGGTGATAAAAAACTTTAACTTCCAGATTTAGTGCTTCCTTGAATAGAAGATTTCATATTTCCTCGTCTGATACTGGTCTCAGTACACCATCAAACTCTAGGGAATGAGACAAAACAGCCTTAACTTTAAATCAGAAATGCATGGCATCCAATGTGCACTGCTTTGCCTATGAAACAAACATACATCCATAACCTCCTGTGCAGTTCCTCTGCAGATTAGCAGGGTGCACTCTGATAGAGCCCATGAGTAGATCTGGGTCCTAGGATGGGGTCATTTTCAATCTTACTCTGACACAGTTGCATTTTGGAAAAGTTAGTTTAAACATTCTTAAAGAAGGAGAGGGCCAGTGACAGGAGATGAATCTACTACCCAGTCATTAGGGACTTTGGTTATAAACCCTGTTCTGAGAACCCACCACCTCAAGGTTCAAGTCGTGTCTGTCTGAGCAGCTAATTGCTGTGAGACCACTCCTGGAATCCAAGGAAGTGCAGGGTACATAGGCAAGCTGCTGACACTTGACTACAATGCATATGGTCTAGGGATGAGCACAAGCTGGAGAGTAGTACCATGTTTGGTGGCCAAATGCAGCCTGATTGCCCAGATGCTGAGTAGTCCTGCCTTAAGCATTCCTTAGCAGACAGTCTCATTTCCTAACACTGTAATTGTAGATCATCTAATGTAGCCTGATTAGCTTCAAAAGGTACCTTTGATGTCTTGGTGTCCTTACAAAACCACCTGCGCAGCAGCAACTCAAGCCCAAAGCCAGGAATCTGCAAACTAAGTGATATTGCTGCAATGCTCAACAAGCAAACCTTCCCCACTAGCAAGCAAGACATCAGATAAATGGTTTTAATTTAACCCTTTTTCACTGGAGACAAGAGAAAAGGAAAAATAACATATCCACTAGATATTCCTGAGTAGTACATAATGCACAAGTCAAACACATCACTCCCAATATGAGGATGGGACTAGACACATCATAATTCTCCTCCAAAAGCTATCATGAACAGCTGAGATAAGCAGCTACTCTCACAGTTTGATGCTCAGGCTCATAAGGGATGAACTGGTGGATGCATCAGCCTGTAAAAAGAATTCTCCTTCTCTAAACTTGGCAAGCAGCTTACAAAACTAAAGCCATCTTGTGATACAGACCACACCAGTATTTTCAACCCACAATACAGAACTATTATAGAGCACTAAAATGGCCATGGGTGTCAGACCTTCCCTTTCTTTCCCAACTTTAAACTAAACTTGTTATGGGATACAGATCGTGCCAGAATTTTCACCTCCAGAGTAAGAATGAAGTGCAGGCTAAGGAATAATGAGATATTGAATCAGACCACAGCTCGTCTACTAGTGTATAACCATTAACAATGGTCACAAGTTAACCATATCTGAATTTTTCATTGAAAAAACCCAACTAATCTTAGCATTTATATGCTCCAGGAATAAGTTATGAGGTTATCTATTATAAAGTTATAAAGCCTAATCTATTAAACTGTAAAGTGTGAGACATCATCAGCCAGAAGATGTTAAGAACAAATAAGATTAATTTGAAAGTACAGCAAATGATCTGAACAAAAACCAGATTTGGGTAAATTAGTATGAGGAAAACATACACTGTTTCACTCTATTAAGATGAATGGCATTTTGCCTGGAATATGAGTCATAGAGAACATTATATTCTGAGTGCAAGACATGGCTAGGCAAGAAGGAAAGGGGAATAGTAATCTGGAGGATAAACTGCAGGAAGAAATAAGTAGGAACACAGTGAAGTGATAGCAACACTGCATGAAGAACTACTTCAAGACTAAAAGCTGAATTGTTTCACCTTGAAAGCCCTTCAAGTTAAATGGCTCCAGGATTGTGCCGAGGGAATGAATCAGATCTCAAAGCCCAGCATACAGTGCATGAGAGTGTAGAACAAAGCCTTGTCAATCTGGGAGACCTGGCTCTGGAAAGAATTTTCAGTAGAGGTTAGATGAATCATAGTCTGAGCTCTCGTGAGTCACTGCAAAACCTTCGTTAACACTTGTAGACCCATATAAACGTTTACAATCCCAACTGAAACTCCCAGCTCTCCCACAGGACAATGAGGGATTAGCAGAAACGGCCTGGTTCAAAACAAAGCTTTGAAGAAAGTGAAATGTGAGAAAAGCCAGACTCAAAATTGAAACATTAATCACTGCTTCTATAAAGAATCCCCAGAATTAGTGATGCCATTTCCATCTTCTCTGGTCACATGCAGGCATTTTGTTGGTACTCAAGACATTCTGGCAAAGTGACAGTAGCAATGCTAGCATCCATCCCCACACACAGCAGTTATCTCAGCTTGTGGTGGGAGCAGCTCCCATTTGCTCTTTTTTCGTGGACTAAGGTCACTCAGACCTCGTCTGCACTGGAACCATATGGTATTACTGTAATCACCACCAGTAACTGTTCAAAAGTAAGGACACCAGGAACACAAAAGCATGTCAGGGCTGAAATGGGAGAAGCTGGGGGCATATCTGTGTGACAGCAGGACAAAGCAGACAAGCTGCCAGTGCACAATGACTACATTTTCTCTGTACTGTTTGACAAATGCAGTCCTATGCAGTGTCATTACCAGAATCCAGTCTTAATAAATGTCATTTGTGTAGAGTATTTGCAGGCCCTGATTTGACGCATCTCTTACTGACATCACACAAGTCCTGCTTTCAGTCATTTTCCATTGAATGTGTTGATACAGACTGTGGCCAGAGCTGCAGATACTACTTCCACAGGACTCTGAGAAAACTACTTCTTGCAGCAAAAACCTGGTCTTCTTGCAGCAAAAACCTGGTCAAAAGATGCATCTAGCAGTTTTTTACACATTATACAGGTTTGATAATTTGAGTTTGATTTGCTGCTACGTTTAAATCTACTCATTTATGCTTACAGCAACAAAGCAATTCCCACACACACTCATTTCTATATGTTTTGCCTACATTTTTGTATTGCTGCACTGCTGTGCACATGCCCTCTGAATTTTGGCTTAGCAATGTATGAAGCTTATCACCTAGGAGCTCTCTTGAGGCTATCAGTTTTATTTAGATTCCATTCAGATTTTACATTTATGGCTAGAGTGATTTATCCCTGGCAGTGTTCAAGGCCAGGTTGGATGGAGCTTGGAGCAACCTGTTCTAGTGGAAGGTGTCCCTGCCCATGGAACTGGATGAGCTTTAAGGTCCCTTCCAACCCAAACTTTTCTATGATTCTATCTGGCTTGATGCAATGCCCAGTGAAGTCAATGGAAAGTTCCTATTGACCTAAAAGGAAGGTGATTGAGGCCCTTCTATGTGCATGGTTTGATCTGACATTAAAGTTCTTTTCTTCCATTAGGTTCCCCATACTTAAAGTGGGTTAGGGACTGATACAAGGTACTGAACTATTTCCTGAGGGTCCACCCCAGCTTCCATTGAAATCAGCAGAAGCCATTTCATTTACTGTGCTGGAAGCTGAGCTACAGCTAAACATCAGAACTACATTTATTCCAGGATTTATTCCAGAAAGTGAAAACCTAATGTGAAAACCATATGGGTTTGCCCTTTCTGGGTCTTTATTGAGTTGGAGACAGGGTAATATACCAGTGCTGTTCACAACTGCATGCATTTCATGAAATGCAATCCATTGATTTAAGTTTCCAGAGTTCTGTGAAACTCTCAGCTTGCATCTTTAAAAAGAACAAAAAGAAAAAAGTAAGTTAAATGCTCTTATGACTACAGAGAAAAGTGGAAAACCATAAATCATAACAGCTCAATAATAAGAAGGCCAAGTCCTTCCTCCCAGAATGATTTGTGGTGAAGTGCTGTGATTTTTAAATCAGCTTCATAGTTTGAAATTCTGTTTCACTTTGAAACGCTCGGTATTGTTAAATGACTCTGTCTCACTGTGATGGATAATTACTCTCTGTGCCGTGACATTCCACAAAGACTCTCAACAGAGTCAGCACTCCATCATGCCAGAGGCTGTCCAAAAAGCCAGAATTTAAAAAGGGGAAAAGTCATGTAGCATGTCAGCAAAAGTAATTTCACCATAAGCTAACAGGCAAATGGATTAAAACATGTTGCTTAAACTAGAACACCATAGTCTGCCACGATCCTTGCATAAAATCAGACGGGAAGAGATTTAGAAGACTTGCAAAAATATCTAATGCATCAGGTTCTTTTTTCCCCAGAGGGAAACCTGTGTCATATATAGAATATATCTGCCATTTATATATGCAAATGCTTATACATATATGAATAGCTATATGAAATTCCAAGGCTCTGTTACTGGTACAAAAATGATTACTGACAGCACCACCTAATTCTGTCTATGATCTGCTGCTCATCCACTGTATTCACATTTCTTCAAGAGAGAAACTATTGCAAAAGCAACTACATAATATATTGCTCATAAAATGTCTAAGTGCTTTATTGGCCCCGCATACCTAGCTATCTTATGCTACTCTGCTATTCATAAAAACACTGCTTGCTGCCTTAACAGGAATGAATCTGTGTTATCACCTTTGAATTTCCAGTGCATTCTGATCCATAAAGGGCACACAGACTCTCCCACCAAATCAGGGCAATACAGATTAAATTTCAAGGAACTTCTTTTGTGTTATTATTACTCTGTATCTGTCTGATTAAACACCCATCTACAAGTCATAATACAATACTTCAGGTTCATCTTTGCTGGAAAACCTCGATACAGCACTAGTAGGAACATGAACTTTTGTTGATGGTACGTAGCCTGTTATGTGATAAGGGGATTTTCATTAATATTTTCAGCTCAGAAGTTCAGAAGAAGTAACAGTCAACACATCAGAAATCCACTCCAGCTGATTTCACTGGCTGACATGATGATACACGCACAAAGTATGGCAGCGCTATCTAAATATCCATCTAGCACTCACTCACTTTCATTTTCTGTACATCTCTCCCTACCATCTACACTGTAAAAGGCATCTGGTTTTATTTCTCAAGCTAAGCAGGGAATGAGAAGGGAACATGAGCTAAATTCGCAGGGGGCATAAAAGTTCAGTTTGAATGTTCCACTGAAACCCCAGCAACAGCCAGACATGAGTCATGATGGATTGCTCTTCTCCTCGTGGGCTGGTAGGTCCTCCCCATCTGTCTTTCAAACTGCTCTGCTCTAAGCATCTCCTTACGTTCTTATTCGTAAGGTGAAGCAGGAAGCTGTTGGGGTGTTGGGAAGGGGTCCTCCTGTAGGCCTGAGTGTGCTTATGGTTAGCTGGATGGAGTTTTGAGTTTGCTTTTTATGGAGACCTGTGAAAGCTGGTGGAACTCCCCCACTGTGGAGTAACACTATTCTTGTTTTGTAAGTTTTATGAGGCAGCAAAATTCTTTGCACCCATGTGGGTAGCTCAGGGGCTGTAAGGGAACTTTGGAACAATTAGAACAGTTTTGTTTTCCATAGTATGCCAACCAATTAAAACTAGAGCTTTGCAAAACCATTGTTAAATGTATTAAATTAAGTAAATGTTAAAGCATCATGTGCCAAGGAATAAAAAGGTATACAGATTAAGATATAACATAGCGAAGAGCATGTCTACATACATTCATACAAGAAAACATATGCAAATAAACATGAATACAAATCTTACTTAGATAACAATCCTAGGTATATTTACCTTATCTTTTCCAGTGTATTACTTGTCATGGCATTAATGATCTGCAGCACTAATTTTTGACTACCCTCTAGACAATGATGCAGACAGATATACTATGTAGGACATTACTATTTCAGACACTGCAAAAACACAACGGTGACATACCCTGCCTCAAAGAGTTTTCTGTCTAAATGATGTACTATAACAGAATTACTGAAACATAAGACTTCAGGAGCCACAAGGGACTTCAGGACACACTGTCATCCAATTCCATGCATTAAAGCCAGCTGAAGTCTGTTCAGATAGAAAACACAAAGGCACTTGCCTATTTTCTTGAAAAGCTGCAGTGAAGGCAGTGAAGCATCCCTATACTACCTATTCTAGCACTCTATATAACCAAATGCTGAAAACAAATGAGCCTAATTTGCCACAAGGAATATATATGTTTAATGAAACAAATAGGTTACTGTTGTAAGGATGAAGAACAGCTGAGCACTACATTTTTAAAACATCCATTCATGCACTGGAAAATTGCTAAAATCTCCACCTATTGCTAAAATCTTCTCTTTTTCCACGTGAACAAATTCCCTAAGCTTTGCTTTAAATTGTGCTTTCTGCAATCTGCCGCCAGGATAAAGTTTTCCAACTGAGTCTTTGAAAGGATCGAATAGAGCAGGATAATTACTTCCCTTCTTTAAAACATGACAGTCCTATTTATTCATCCCTGAATGACATTGTCTAGTTGACTCATCTGTAGTTTGTAAAATACTTCTGTTTCAACATACTTTTCTGCTGTACTGCTACATGGGTGTTTATTTTCTGTATATACATCTACAGTGTCTCCATTCCTTGCTAGGCTAGTTGTCTTCTTATTAAAGAAGAAAATTACACTCATTCATCTAATGACAGATTGGGTGGGCGGACATTTATCAGAGCCTTATCTCAGTGCTCACATACTCATTCTTTGGTGTCTTATGCCTAAACTCTCCAGGGTGATGAGCCTGTAATTTCTGACTTCACTTTGGAGCTGAATGCAGACCACTTTTATTTTTCAGACTTCGTAGATATCTACAAGATGACTGCCAATGGTTCAGAGATTAATTTCCACTAATTGCTCAGGGAAAATCAATAATGTTGCATTTCAGACGGATGTCACTATCAGACCGCAACTGCCAATTATGTACTGCTTGATCCAGAACAGCCACTGCTACACCTAAAAAAGTTGTCTCAAGTTAATAGATACAAACAGATTTCATCTTGTTCTGACTTGGGCTGTAAACAGATGTGGAGCCCACTTCCCTGCACACCAAGCAAGGAGGCCTGCCTTGTGCTTACTGCTGTGAGAACAGCTCGTGCTGTTACTGGGAACACAAGACTGATTTTGTAATAGCACGGCTTAAAGTGCAAACTGCCATTAGGGAGATGACAATTTGGATGGTTGGAGTGGCAAGATACATGAATCAAGACTCAGGGAAAACAGGCCTTTTAGCATCGCTCAAAGGCAGCCTCAGGTGGGTGTGGGATGCAGAGAGGAGCGGACCAGGGAAGCATGTGGCCTGTGGGTACCAGGTTATGTGCAGCCAAGGCGAGAGGCAGGTTGCTGTGCCATGCCACAATGAGCTGCACTGTGCTGTGCCATAATGCCCTGGCTCATGCCATACTGGACTGTGCTGTGTGATGCTGTGCTGGCATGTCTCGTACCAGGACAGGCCATACTCAGCTGTGACAGATCATGGCATGCTGGCTTCTTCTGTGCTATATGGGGTTGACAACCCCTGGAATCGCACTAGCAGGCTGGGGGATGACTGGGAGAGGTGGAGATATCCCAGGAATGTCAAACTGTGCTTCATACAAAGGCATCTATGGGGCAGCATCACCCTTCCTCAGCAGCTGATGAGCCTGTCCAGCTGGCACCCTATGTTCTCACCTCCACTGCTTTTTGCTCTCCTATTGGTGACTGCACAATCCTCCTCTAGAGTTCCCTCTTCCTAATTTCTCCATCCTAGACAGTATTAGAAGAAAGTGCTACCTGTAATGGGAAATCAGTTGCTGAGATCAAGAGTGTTTGGATTTTCCTGTCTGAAATTGCTGCAAGTAAATACAGCTAGGTTTCACTCAGTAAGGTCTGCACCACCTGATGGAAAGTTTTGAGAGAGCTCCCTTGCTAGTCAAACTGCTGTAAACAGAGGTCTTTTTCCCTAGGAGAAGGTCCTAAACATAACAACCCTGTTCTAGCAGGGCTGCAGAGGAGGGTTCACAGAGCCAGCTCCCGAGTTCGTTTTACTGTCAGATGCAAATTGGACTGAGACATCTGGAGCTGCTGCTGCCATCATCTTGAGGATGCTCTAGGGCTCAGCAGGACATTCAGACCAGTTATAGCCCCATCCTGCAATGGAGCAGGAAGGCCCTTGAGCAGCCATTGTCATTTCTTAGCTATGAACCTCTTCAGGACCTGTCTCCCACAGCACTTGAAACGTGCCCTACAGGTCTGAGCTATAAGATCTTAGCACATGCCTCCCAAGGCCAGGAAAACCAGCCATTCCTGACACAAAGGATGCAGCCAGGGGCTGGCTAGTTCCCTCTTTTCTGAACAGCACTGTATTCCTACTTCTTGGGAAATCAGTTTTACTTAATGGGGTATTCTCTTGCTATAAAGGCCTGTTTGAACTCATGGGCCTGACATGCCAGATGCATAAAGAAAGCTTTTAATGGAAATAAAGATGCTTCTTTTTCTAAAAAGTCTTACTTCCAAAACTGCCTGAGAGTTTTATTTCCTTTCCTCCTTTGTTAATAACAGGGATGATAAAAAATCTGAACTTCACTCCCACAGATTATACTTGCACGCTTTAAAAATGTCCATCTTCCTTTGGAAATCCACTGCACACATTAGTTCTACTATTGCTATTGTTATTTTTTAACTTCTGCATATTCCCATAGCAGTAGGTTAGAAAGTCCTTCTATTATTTCTTTTGTTGAAAGTATATCAAGGATAAGCCTTTTAGTAGGGACCTTTAATGAGTCAGTATTTAAAGATCTATTAAAACAGCTATCTTCATGCAAAGAGAAAAATCAACAGGTAGGTACAAAGGTATTTGTCATAAATGAAATGAAAATAAGAACAAACACCAATATACACGATCTTATTTATCTTCCATTCTGAGAACCTATTCCAGAGCAACCTTTTAATATGCTTCCCCTGCAGTTACGTGTGATAATTTGATACTAAAACCAAAGGCCAGATCTTGAAAGTGTTCAGATGCACGCTATTATCTCTGCTCACATGGAACCTGCCTGGTCTAACACGATTGAAGTGATGCTGGTGCCAAGGTGTTCACTGAACAGGGGGGATGCCTGAAGGAGGCTGGGACCTCGTAGGAAGCCCATGCTTGAGCAGGTTTGCTGTCAGGAGCTGTGACCCCACAGTGGACCCACACTGGAGCAGCCTATGAAGAACTGCAGCCTGTGGAAAGGACCCACGCTGGAGAGGTTCATGGAGGATTGTTTCCTGTCAGAGGGACCCCACAATGGAGCAGGGGAGGAGTGTGAGGAGTCCTCCCCTGAGGAGGAAGGAGCAGCAGAGGCAACATTTGATGAACTGACCACAACCCCCATTCCCCATCCCCCTGTGCTGCTAAAGGGAGGAAACTGGAAGTAAAGTGGAGTCCAGGGTGAAGAGAGGGGTGCAGGGAAGGTGTTTTTAAGATTTGGTTTGATTTCTCACTACCCTACTCTGATTGGTAATAAAATAAACTCATTTTCCCAAGGCGAATCTGTTTTGTGGTACCTGGTGAGTAATCCCTCCCTGTCTTTGTCTTGTCCTCTCAGTTTTTGCATTATATTTTCTCTCCCCTGTCCAGCAGAGGAGGGGCAGTGATAGAGCATCTCTGGTGAGCACCTGGTCAACCCATCACCGCAATCAGTAAAACAGTTAAACCTAGCTAAATCCTAGAAACATATTTCAGTCCCCGCTGGGACTGAAATTGGTCAGAACTCAAAACTCAGTGAAATCTCAGCAACATTCAGACCCAGGTGAACAGTTCAAGATGGGAAATGCACCCGAGTCACAGATATGAACCTGGAGCAGAATCCTCACTTTCTTGAATGGATGTAAAAAGGAAAGGGAAGGTCTGGATGCAAACCTCAGCTCCCCCTTAGAACTACTGTGTCTTCAGAGTAACCCTGCAGGTTTATACAGCTTAATTCATTAAAGCCATTTTTCAAGGGCTGGAATGTAAACCTGCATTTCCCATTTGGCAAATTTCTCTTTGGCTCTTTGGGCTGTACATCTCATTTGTTGCATTACAAACATAAAGCCCTTTGGAGCAGAGTTTTCTGCTGTAAAGTCAGGTATTTCCTTTCCAGTAAAAGCTCATCTCCGTTCTTTTAAGCACACTTAGTGATGCTGTCCTGATGAGTCTTGATGAGATAAAACCATCAAGGATATTGACAGGCTCTCCCTTTACAAGCTTCACTTACTACACTTCTAAGCTAGTGATTCTCCAGCTGTTTCATGGAAAAGACTTGTTTTTCAGAGTCTTGGATGTTGTGTTGAAAAAGATGAAATAAAACAGGAGACTATAGCAAAGAGAATAAAGGAGGAAAAAATGCTGCGAGTTCTTAATGCCCACTAAGGTAAACTAGAATAGCAAATACTCATTGTCAAAGGGATGTGTACAACAGCAGCTTTTTAAGAAGGTAGCTTGAGAAGCATGCAGTGTGAAAGCAGTTATATATGTGGCATAAAGCAGTCCAGAGCTGGTCACTCTACATATTCACCAAAAGTGATAGAGTTGCATTTACTTCTGTAGCTAGCTGATAGCCTGGCAAAGGGTAAAGCTGCTGCTTAACTTTAGGTAATTCCCACTGAAGTGAGTAACTGTAGCAGGAGTACTGCTCATGGAACACTGGGCAAGCTACATCAAGGAAGTATCTATATGCAAAGTCAAACTCAAACCAAATTTTACATACACTGGCTTTATCTTGAGATCCTTCCACAACTGCACCTATTTACTACAATGACATTTAAACAAACCAGATGATTTTTATTCCTCTCCAGTACAACTTCCTTTTCTTTCCCTCAGCCATACACTTTTTCATATGCTTAGCTAATAAACATGCTGCTCAGCTAAAGCTTTTTCTGTTTATGGCCCCAGTACTTACTCCATGTGAATTCTTGGCAGCTTGAATCACTTGGAATATGCAAAAACATACCTGCCTCTTCCTCTTCACCAAAAAATCCTACTTGTGAACCAGACACGCATAAACTGTGCCTCAAAGAAGAGTGATTGATAATTTGAATCACTACTGGTTTAATCATGATTTAATTTGGCAAACGGAAATTCCTGACTTGAATAGCTTATCAGCTTATCATTTTCCATTCCAGTGTTTTTATTACTTCCCAGAAAGTTTGATTCTCATTGATTAGTAATCTAGTGTTCATTTGCAACAGAACATAGCCTCTACATTAAATTGCTGCTTCTTTTTCCTCATCAGTAAGACATGTTCTCTGTGTACACAAGTGCTTATTTAATATGACATATATTTATTCAGATTTCTAATGTTTGTATTTCATGATGCTAGAAAAAGATAGCTGGTATTACCTAGAGTTGATTTCTTTCTGACTCCTGATTAGTGTTAAGATATGTTTAGGTGCAAATTGGGAGTTCAAAAATAATATAAACATTCAGAACATTAAAGTAGTGTTTTACTAGCTGAATAAAATTAGGCTAATTCTGAGCTACAGGAATAAAAAGGCATTTCAAAACAAAATTTCCATTTAAACCACCACCTTATCTTCATGAACTGCATGGTTATTCCTGGGCATTCCATCCTGCACAATGCTGAAGGCAGTTTTGTTCTGAAACTGGTAGAAACTGAGTATCTCAGCTATAAAGCACCCGTAGAGGAGCATTGTTTACCTCTATAACCACCATGCACTGTGTGCCTGATTTACTGATGACCTCTTCAGACTTGCAGAGACAATACTGAATTTCCTATTGGAATTAATGGGAAGACACGCAGGCTTGAAGACCACAGCTCAAAAGCTCAGTGTTTATGATTTCCTATTTGCATTTATACTGCTGTGACCATGGGCAGTCCCATAGACTTGGCACAGAAATCCATTTCAGTCCTTACTTTATTTAGACTTCACCTTTCCTTCTAGGATCACTCCTACAAGTCATTCAGTACTTGCACCCTTTCTTTTTGCAAGTATGCACAGGTACTTAGGAAGAATGTGGTTACACTGCATGGGTTTGCAAGGTAACTGGATGTATACAGACAACCAAATCTGTGGAATACTAGAGGAAAGGTGCAAGAGGCAAGTCTCACTTTCAGAACTGACACTGTGTGGTGGTGAACCACTCAAAGGGCCAGATTCACAGCTAAGACTGAAGTGTTGATACTGTGGTTGTGCCTCCTTTGAGCCACGAAAAAACTGGCTCTGCAGTGTCTCCCAACCTGAACAAGTGGAAAGACCTCAAGGGAGCAGCTGGAAGGTATAGAGGTGAAACTTCATCTCCATCCCAAGCTCTGGGAATACCTTCCCTTCTCATAGGAGGAAGAGTCTTCTAGAGACAACAGGAGCAGTGCCAGTGACAGATTGGCTGTGGTTTGTTTAACACAGTAACAAAGATCATGACAGGGATCACAAAATAATAAATTTTTTGGTAGGAAATCAGGGTTTACATAGTATGATTTTATTATCATTTGTATATAATATATATAGTTTATATATATTATATATACATTTGCAGCTATTACAGTTTATATATAGCCATTTTAGAGTTCTGCTTTTTCATGATAGGACTGTTTCATGCCACAGAAATGCTATTTTTCTGATAGCATTCCCCAATCAGACTTCTTGAAAGCTTGTGCACTAAACATTTGCCATCGTCTACAAGCAGAAAGAGACTGGCAAGAGTGTGCTGTCTGTGAGAGGTACTTAACTGAGGAGCTGGCACCTCACCCTGAACTGAAATAGCCTCATGGGCATGCTGCAAATATTTTCCTATTACCCAGACTTCTCAGTGGGGAGGGAGGGACTTGGCAAGGCACTAAGCTCTGTATGATGGGTAGATTCGCTACCTGCTCAGTTAAGATCTAACCACCAAGCATATGCATTTCACTGGCAGCTGCTGATGGCCCTGCTGGTCATTTGCTAGGCTTGCCAGATGAATTTCGTAAGCGAAACATGGATACTTGTTACTTTCAGACTGGTGCCTCTTTCTGGATAGAAAAACAGATTTCTCACAAGCGAGCTCTCGTTCCTGTTGAAAGGGCTGAGGCTATCCAACAATAGGCATATTCCCTACACTTGAGAAAACGGTCCACATACCAAAGAGCCAAAACCAGTACAAACGTTTGCCAGTGACCCTGCTATATTCCTACTGTACTTTGAACTGCAACGAATGCATGGTGATACTGCAAGATTCTTTATCATTGTGACAGCAAGGCTAATAATGCACTGGGAATAGATCACACTGGTAAAATACAATCTCTTCGTCTTGGCTGACAGACATCTCACAGAAAAAGCAGTTTTTCTAGGACTGACCTTAGCAGGTTGTAACTACATTTATAAACTATATTGATTAAAACAAGTGGGTGCTGGTGTCACTCTGGCCTGACAAAGACTGGGCTGGAGAGGAGGAACAAATGGGTTCAACTGTAGCTGAACCACAGAATGTGAGGCATGTGCTTCACTGGCTTATGGTAGTATGACTGGGAGACCTCAGTGCCTTCTCTGAATGCCCCCCAGAACTGCCATAATAGCCACATAATTTGCACTGCAGTAGCAGAGAGAATGCTACAAAGATAATACTGTAATGGTAACTAGCATTAAGATACTAGATGTAGGCCTGGATGTCTGTCTAATATTTTAATCAGATTACATGTGGTGGTGTACAATTATTTATATTCACTAACAGTCAGAATAAAATCCTTTTACATACTCAGAGCTTTAGAGCTGCCAGTGCAGTACTCCTCATTAGCACTATACTTACTGGCTCTCCAAAGCATCGAAGAAACACTTCTAGCACAAGAGCAGTTTATGGAACAGATTGCTCTTCAGTCACTGAAGCTCTGAAACTAGCTGGGGTGCCCACAGATCTAGAAGGAAAAGAATTCCTGGTGTTTAATCATAGTGCCTGGTATTAAAAACTCAGGAACAGCTCACAGTCCCCAGTTCATCACTGTCACCCCCTTCTGGTAGCCTTTCGGAGATATTTTGAACAGCTCCCAAAGCTGATCTTGTAATGACCCCCTGGTAAAGTCATTTGTAGCTAGCTGAAAAGAGACATCAGTCTTTACTGTTAGGCCAACTCACACGCAACGGGATCTTCAGCCTTGAGATGGGCACTGCAGCTTCCCTGCACAAAAGCCTGCGTGTTGTTGGGAGCTGAAGGATGAGACCCTTAAAATGGAACAATCTCAGTGAGAAGCTACTCAAGCTGTGTTAAGGTCTTAACGCTTGAAGGCTGTTAGGTATCAGATTCCCAAGATGAAGAAGGACATGACTTCAGTCAGCCTTTCACCATAAGCTCCATTTTAGAGATAAAAGACTTATCATTCCTAAAGGAAAGAGGAATACACAGTGGGCAATACATGGATTTTCTGATTAACTCAAGCATGTTTAAATACTGATTACTGAAAAACAGCAGTTCATTTCAGAGCTGTTCTCAGGAGTTAAGAATGATACTCACATGAGCATTTATCCAGACTTAAAATACTTCAGAGTATCGAACTAAGTCTGAACATTTAACAATTCACTTTGTAGACACATAATGAGTATGGTATTGCTCAATGTTGAAGAACAGCGGGACAGTCACCAGCATCATTCCTGCAGTCTTGCAGTAAGATCCAAAATCCAAGGAAGAACTTTCTCATGCTGATCAAGAATTAAATGGAAACAGATCGCAAATCACATTTTGCCAGCACTAACTGCAAAAACAATCGCCAGACACTGATTACTATATGTGGTATGTGTTATGCTTCCAGAATCTGCACAAGAGAAACAGCTATTTCACAGCTTTGTTCTCACTTCTCATTAGCACTGTGAAGTCTCTTAAAATTCTTGCTTGATGATAATAGCATTTAATTCACAGCTACCCAACAAAAACCAGACAAGATGTTCTCTCACTGTAGCAGAATGACATTAGAAAATTTTACTAGCTGGAACTTGGAGTCATACTCATCCCCACACAAGAAGTCCAAACCAAACCAATTTGTCCCAACTATTAACAAAGCTTAGAGAAGACAAACTTAACTACCTATTTCCAAAGACACTCAAGCATTACCCAGACCTCAGTAAGAGTGGGCTGACCAGACACCTTTGAGGAACCCAACCCCTAATCCTTGCTCCTGAGGATTCTGTCCCATTTCAAAGGATTCTGTGGGTTATTTTCCAAAAGATGCCTTCATCAGAAAATCCAAACAAAAAAACCACCAACAAACAGTCCCACCAGAAAAACAGGTCTCCCCAGCCAGCACTGCCCCTATGAACAGCCAGAAGAGCCAAGATTGGTGTAATCTAATACACTGTCCTCTACCCTTTCTGTCAGAATTCGAGTACAAGCTAAAATTCCTGGCTGGCATGCAAACAAGCATGGCACGGTGCTTTAGAAACTGCAGCCCAATAAGCTGCCCCTTGGAATTCACAGCCCACTGGAAACAGCAAGGCCCATTCCTAAAAGTCACTACCAGAAAGTGGTGAAGTGGACTACAATGAAATACAGATATGTGGCTGCAGAGAGCCATTCTCCTCCAGAACTGCCCTTTTCCTCTGCACGGATGCTTCTACATCCTAAAATCAGGACTCTCACACACATAGAAGTGTTAAGGGGCCTTCTGCAGGATTCAAAGAGGACAAAGCTGTAGTTGTTTAGCCCCCCAAAAATATTTTTAATCCTTTTCCTTAACCTCAAGCAGTTTCCTACAACAGATTGGACAAGAGTTGAATGATACACAGTACCATGCAATGATAAACAGTGCCATGTATATATATATAACAGTAAGTCAGTACTGCACTATGAACCTGTTTCAATACATGGAAAATGATCAATCATCAGTTAACAGGCTGCCCCATTCCTCCTGTGAAGGTAATTTATATATCACTAGTTGGAAATCTCAGCTCAAAAGCCCTGATTGCTACTTTTGGAAGAGAATATAGAACAAGGCAACACAGAACAACAAGGTTTGTTAAGCTCTATGGGATCAAACAATCTGTCCAGACCCTTATGCACAGGGCAAAGATCAGCTGCTATTGTATTGCTATTTACCTGCTAGTGGCAAGCTGAATGTTTATTAAAGCTTTACTGGAAATAACAGTAAAGCAGATAGTGATTGTATATAAAAAATGCCACTTGTTCTAATATGCCACATTTTGTACCTTATTCATACTGTGCAGTACCTTATTACACAACTTGATGTGAATACCCATTCTCAATGAAACTGAGTCAACGGGAATTAGGTCCCCAACTACCTTTAAATATTTGCACCTCTGAACCAAACTAGGAGCAATACTTGGAGAAAAAGATGCTATTCCACACCAAGAGTGGCAACATCTGACTGTAAACCTGGATTTGAATTAGAAGTTTCTCTTCTATATATATGTTTTCTAACAGATTATTGATTTAATACCTGCTCTTTCTTCAGCATTCTTCCTTTTACCAATTTTAAATATCACATGTTCCCCAATGCACTGTAATCCTGTAGATCCATCTTCTTGAGAAGATGGATATGCCTTAATCTGTAGCAGAACTGGGGTAATATTGTAACTCACAAGTGTCCAAATAAGAATGAATTAAACTGACAGTTTATGTATGAAATGTTCAATAAATATTACATTTCCTAACTTAAATCAACACTGAAAGATGAACAATGATCCAGAGAAAGGGTTTACATAAATAAAACAGCTGTATGGCTCAGAGTATTAAGTACTGATGTGGAAGTTTATATATGCACACATGCACATACACAGACATAAAGTGCTAGTGGAAAACTGAATGGACCTCAAAGGGAAAATACTCCAGATGAAAACTATGCTCTATTTGTTTTCCAAACTAATTCCTAAAGGGAATAATCCATTAAAGGCTTTTTTTGTGACAAACTCTTGTCTTAGTCTGCCCTGGTCATACAGGTTTCGAAAGCATCACACAGACAACAGACACACATAGACAAGCCATCTCCTAGCAATCTACCTATGCCAACCCCAACCTGAGACCATTTCCTCAGCAGCCTTTGACAGCTCAGCTGAATGGTCCTCGTTTATCTACTTTGTGTGTCACAGTGAAGGACAATTAATGCTGAATGTTCAATGGCAGAGTGTGCGCTTGCGCTCCACACACTTTTACTGTTGCTAGTACTACAATTTCCTCCCTCGGTCTAAGCATTGATTTTTCATTACAAATAGAAAGGCAGGAAGAGAGCCAGAGCATATGGCACTTAACGGTAGAGCAGCCTTTATAAAATTGCATTTCACAGCTAGCACGTGACAGGTGCACTTGTCAAAATCTGGCTAACCCATATTTTCACCTCCAAAATCTTCACGACCTTGCCATAGAGAGTCTTATGTTGAAAGGACTTGAAATTTTGAATTATTTGCTTCAATAAATTCAGCTTTTAAAAAAACCCCCCTGGTCGCCAGCTGCTTCTGAAAACAAAAACCCAAACCAAACCCAACCTTCAGAAATCTTTTAGAGAATAAAAAGACGTGGCGATTGCAAGCTAAGTTAAATCCTTAGTAGCTGCATGATCATTTGTTTTTCATTTAGCTAAGGTAAATAACTTCAAAAGTATTATCTTTCATAGTGAACATATGTGAGTCTTTAAAAACTGTTGGGTTTTTTTCTTCATATACCGTAATACCTAATTGTCCATTTTTATCTCAGTGCTGCACTTACTCAAAGGACAACAATAACATACGTTTCTATGTTAGCCAGGTGCAGAGGGGTAGTTATAAGAAAACTAGATAAAACAAAGAAATGGGGATATTATCAGCAAAATCTGAAGAAGTTATTTGCCATCAATTCCATGGTGCCTGAAAAATCTACCTGCAATTTATCACAAATGAATGGCAGCAAGGCAAAAAAGCCAGTAAGCAACAGAAGCGTCTTTGTGAACCATTAAGATAGGAATCTTTACCATCAATACCCACATGCAGAACACTCCACTCAGCTCTTCTTTCAGCTTCTTGGCAAGATTTCAAACAAATTCTTCCACATTCCTTCAACGCATCTGCTCCTGCTGCCCTTAGTGGGCTCCTTGTCAACAGAGAGCTCACGTTTTCTGCAGGCACTGGTCAGACATGATGAACACACATATACCTCATGCAAGTCCTGCAAAGTGAACTACGTCCCCCCCAAAAAACAGTTGATGAAAAATCAGTTTCTGATTAATTTCATATGATAACTTCTTCCATAAAAGCTCAAGTGTGGGAGGAAGACAAGCAGCTCAAAACCAACTAGTCTTCACATGAGGCACATTTATAATCCTCACTAAAAGAAACATTTGGCTGTGTTATTCATAATCTATCTGATGATTGGAAGAACAAACATTTTTGCTTAATGGCAAACCTCAGCTGTGATGCAGCAATGTATTCGTTCTCTCATGATATTCAGGGAGAGATTTCCTATCACCAGTATTCCATTTTGCACCCTGATCTGGCAAGATACTGTAAGCAAAAGTGATACCTGCATGATCCCACACTGAAGCAGCGCTTGCTGTGCAGATAGTCAAGAAACAACTGGTAAGTCAGAGATGAAATACTCATGGATTCTCTAACATCCAAAGCAAATGATAGAGGGCCATATCTGTAGGATATATATACTTACAGAACCAGGAAGCCCAGCTTCAATCCAGGGAATACAATTTCTTGTCTGAAGTCAAAAGACTTTATTAGCCCCAGGATCTTACTGTCACTGCAGAGGCCCTGTCACTAAGTTTTGCCACAGCAGATGTAAAGAGCCACAGCTCCGGCTCTTGGCTTACTGCCTTTCAGTGAATAATGGATTTCTCAAGCTGGGGATTCTTTCTGCATATGGAACACTTCCAGCTCTGTATTAGAAAAATGTATCAACATGGTTCATTGCACCACTTCAAGCAGCTCTTTACTTCAGTCTGTTGTTTTTTCATGTTTTGCACATAGCTCTTATGTCCACTGACACCACAAAGGCACCAAGTCATTCTTGCCCAGAATTTGTCAAGGAGATTGGCAGAGGGTCTTGGTCTAAGTGTCTCTGGGTAGAGTGATGCTCAGCTGATACAGAACTGGAATATCTGTGCAATCTGAGGCACTGTAAAGAGACGAGCTGATGATAGCAGTGATGCCAGAACAAGCATGCAGGTGCAACAGACTTACCCTCTGAAACCTCTAGATCTTTTTATTTTGCTAAATAAGGTATTTTGGTGCAAGTCTGGGACATTCTCAAGAAAAACACAATGCAAAGTGGTCAGTGACATCCCCGTATAGGACAATGTCTTTCTTGCTATCCTTCTGATAATGAAGAGAGTAAACCTAAGAGGGGAAAAATCCTGCCCTATTTCTACAATTAAAATAGTCCTAATACCTTGGAACACTATTGCTGAATGACTGTCCTGGATGGTCCTTTCTCCAGCTCCCTGCAGAAGGAACAGGTTTAACAAAACCAAAACAAATAACCAACCAAAACCAACCAAACAAAAACCACTTAACTAAATAAAAACAACATGAATGTGAGATCAGCCTGACACAACAAGGTCCCTTCAACAGCCCGTTTCACATGACCAGCTGCTACAGGCACAGTAACATTTTCACAGTTAATCTGTTCTTTTCTCTCTATAATCTGCATCAAAATGTTGCTTATACTTAGCTCAGTATTAGCTCTGGCCAATGAACATGCAGAAACAGCAAGTACAGTTTAGGAACTCAGCACTACTGATGAAAATTCTAATTCTACTAAATTTGGCAGCACAAATACCTTATGTAACCTGTGATTTACAGGACAGTCTGATCACCTGTCTCATCTGGGAACATTAATGTGTTCTTTTCAGTACATTAAACAAAACTGGCAACTTTCCATTGCAGATTTTGTTCTTCACTGCTCATTGTCTCAGGAAAGGCGTCCCATGCAAACAAAACAATTTCAGTTACCAACAGAAATGCCTTTATATGACAATCCAATATACAGAAGGAGTATCCAAGTTTAAAAACTCACTTTAAGTGCTTCTTTACCAAGACTGCCTTGAACTATGGTGCATCTCAGAGGTGCAGGAGAGGGCTTCTGATCCAAATCTAAAGCAATGGGTCTCCAAAGCAATGCTTGGGAAATAGGCTTTTCTGAAATGCGACTGTTGCATCAGCAAATTTTACACATCTCAGGAACTGATACTCTCATAAAGCTAAGAAGGTTTGAGAGCTACAGATGGAAGCTCCAAAGCGTGTACAAACCACTTGAACAAATCATCGTTTGTATGCACTATTAAACAAAACAAACCCCAAAAGTGTCCTCCTTTTCCAACAGAAATACATTCTAACATGCAAGAGCAGCTGCCCAGTAACACGATACAGGTGCACACAAGCTCCAGTCACAATATATTTCTGAACAAAGAAATTATTTAAACCCCTGTTGTTCTTAAATCATTTACAAAATGAGGTAAGAGTTCAGTGCCAATATTTACAGAGTGCAATAAACATTCAATTCATGCCACATATTCAAGGATTACAAAGTCATACAGTTGCAAAACAAATACTGGCAAGTTTTAGGAAGACAAGAAGTTTCATTCAGAGAACAGCAAAAATCAATCCACCTTATAGAACACACCCACAAAGGGGTGAAGAGTTCAGAGAACATGGGAGAATCTGCCACCTGACACTCTGCTGACATATTGCTGCAATACTTCAAGTCAGTTATAGACATTTTCTTCTCATCCATACAAAGGATGCGCTATAGACATGTACAGTAATAGTAGAATTCCTTAATGTGTTTGGAAATGAGTGGCCACCAGCATGTGGAAACAACTTTGTAGGCTACCAGCTAGCTAATCCACATACCTCGAATTGTTAAGGTAGGTGAAGCCTTTAAAAAGCAGGAGCATTCCTCTCTTTTCGGGGACCAGCTCACTCCATTACCCTGACAAAGCTTCTTAGTAAATATCAAGTGCTGAAAAGAATTACCATCTTAGCAACTGCAGGATGCCAAGATGTCAACACATTCAGCTCTAGAAACTTTGCTGACAAATGCTCAATAATGGATAGTTATGGGTGACAGGAAATGTCACGCAACCCTTTAGAGGGCTACTTACAGCATAATCACAGCATGGCAGGACCTAAGGGAGTAACTATATGCTCAGTATTCTCTATTTTCTTCCACTTACAGGAAGAACAGTGATTTTTCAGACTCCATTAGCCATGCAGTTTTCTCAGTAACAGATTGGAGAACAAAAGGAAACCTAAACCAGAGTACCTATTAATAGGGAAATTCCCATTGATAGTTTTTTTGTTACAGATGAAAGAAAGTTGCAGAAGCACAAGAGATTCCCAAGAGGAGACTGCTGGGAGGAGCCATACTTAGATAGGTTTATGAATTATGAATACCATTCTTTTCCCTTAAAACATATGCACAGTGAACATTTATTACTCTGCATGACAGAAACTGCTTTCTTATGCAGAAACTAACCGAAGGATAAAACACAGAGCCACACTGAAACCCTCATGCTCAGCAGCTCGCTTCAATTCTTACATCAAACCAATGCTGAAGAGACCTTAACCTTTCAGATTTGACATGCATGTAAGCAATTGCATCATAGTTAGAGCCAGCTTCAAACCAAGTATTTAAAAGCCAGACTAACTTAAGAAATGATGAGACTGAAAGCTGGCATTAGAAACTGATTCTCATTATTTTATTGCCTTGGGCCACCAGATGCTGTATGTAAAGCCTCCTTAGAGGCTAACAAGGGAATAGCTGATCAGTCTTACTGTCAAAGTACGAACTGGCAGAGTAACACACTGTATTTCAGTAGTTTAGCAATTTCTGATCTAACCAGCCCTACTGGAGGCCAGAAAAAAAAAGTAAAAATCGACAGGACTATTGCATTTATTTAAAGGGGAGGATGCAATAGTTTGGGATGACAGGAATTATAAATACCTCTAAGCATAGAAGTAAATGAAGATACTACTTTAATGAGGTGATACAAGCTTGTGTTTTATATACATCTATAAAATATTACTATCAAACAAGCAAAGACTCAAAATACATTCAAAGAATAAAAGTGTAAATCTTCAAGATCTGTGTCATGATAGTTTCAACCTATCCACAAGGATCTTCTTCAGTCTGAACTGCATCGGTTGCTGAAAACCATTACCTCTACATATCAGTTAACATTAGTGCTAAAACAAGAAATAAAACAAGTATTACGCACATTTCTAGGCCACCAGACTGTGCTTACCTCTCACCTCATTCCAAGTAACTGCATTACCTTCCAGAAAGTCATATTCACAAATGATTTCAGAGAAAAATTACTGTACAAAGACACAGAAGTTGAAGTCTATAAAAAGACTATTCAAAACAATTAGACAGAAGTTTGCTTGTAGTTCTTCGTATCCAAGACCTTCTTGCCACACATTGAGCAGATGCCTACAATTACACAAAAGGTGTGTAAATTACTTTCACATCATTAAAGTTGTCCTTCAAAACTACAGTTACCCTGTTTCTGTAAGGATGTTTCAAAAATTTATTTATATGAGCTCTCGTTGATAATCTCTGTATTTTCTCACCAGATACTGCAAATTCAGAAGTAAGAATATGACTTCTCATACAAATTAGTATTTACAGCATACACATAATACCACCCCTTAAAAAACAAAAAAAAGCTCTATTTTGAGAGTATGATTCACAAAACTGCCCACAGACTTTGCAATTTGCTGGAATATTGGAAGAGAGCCAGAAAAGGCTCCCATCTGGTCAACAGGTAAAAACAGTCTATTATTTAACTTTGCAAGTCCTGGAGTGAAACTGAGGCCTGAGGGGGACAAAAGTAGCAAGGCTATGAAAATACAATTACCAACAAACTGACTGCTAAATTCAAAATTCAGAGGTGGGAAGCTTCAGACAACTGAGAAAGTTGAGAGAAAATAGTTTCATAAAATTAAGCTATTTTTAGAGTAGCAAAAGTGACAATGGACACCAAGAATACTCAAGAGCTGAAGTGAAGGTCACTACTGATGTCTCAGAGGACTTCAACCTAAACCCAAAGAGCGGCAAGTCAGAAAAATAAAGCAGCAAAAAGTACACAACTTCAGCATGAGCAGAGGGGTGAGTTGCCTCTTCTTCTAAAGCACCTAAAGAAAGGTGCTAAATCTTTTGCCTGGTAGGGCCACTTCTTGTGGACCATTCATCAGCAGACAAAAAAAAATGTCAAGTGTTAACTTTCTCCAAAATGATATGCTGTCATATATTGACATCATGTGATTCACTAGGAGTCCATTAGGAAAGAGAACAGGGAACATGCCCTGTGATTTACTTTTCTCTGAGAGCAAAATCTAGCCCACAGGCTGTTCACTTCAGCTACAAATTGAGAGGTAATTCAGTTTAGATTGCCTCTCAATTTCAGAGATGCAACAGTTGACGCATTAAGCCATAGGACTGCATTTGCTTCAAAAACCATGCCATAACCACACCATTGATGGGCATGACTAGAGCCTCAAGCACTTGGGAGTTATGAATTTTATGAAGAAACAGATTCAAGGTGGAAGGATACACAAGCAGGCAAAGACAAAATGCTGAAGCCCACCCAAACCAGACGTAAATTTAAGAAACATAACAAGGTTCTGCCAAATGGGATTAAGCCGCCATCTGGTGAGCATCTAGCACCTAGAAAAGGCAACCCTCTGTCCTGGGTTCAGCAGTAGCAGTCATTTTTCTCCTTCTTAGCAGCTGGTGCAGTGCTCTGTTTTTGACTTTCAGCCCAGGAACAGTGCTGATAACTCTGATGTTTTCAGTTGCTGCTCAGTAATGTTTACTCTGACCAAGG
>JANRGW010004116.1:0-29845 GCA_024733675.1 Psilopsiagon aymara | reverse complement strand
TGTTCAACATCTTTGTTGGTGACATGGACAGTGGGATTGAGTGTGCCCTCAGCAAGTTTGCCAGTGACACCAAGCTGTGTAGTTATTCGATATGCTGGAGGGAAGGAATGCCATCCATAGGGACCCTGACACGCTTGCGAGGTGGGCTGCTGCCAACCTGATGAAGTTTATCCCTGCCAAGTGCAAGGTCCTACACCTGGGTCAGAGCAATCCCCAGCACAGCTACAGGCTGGGCAGAGAAGAGATTGTGAGTGGCCCAAGGAGAAGGACTTGGGGGTGTTGATTGATGGAAAAATTAACATGAGGCAGCAGTGCATGCTCGCAGTCCAGAAAGCCAACCATATCCCGGGCTGCACCAAAAGGAGCGTGACCAGCAAGTTGAGGGAGGTGATCCTGCCCCTCTACTTTGCTCTCATGAGACCTCACTTGGAGTATTGTGTGCAGTTCTGGTGTTCTCAGCATATGACATGGAACTGTTGGAACAAGTCCAAAGGAGGGCCATGAGGATGATCATGGGACTGGAGCACCTCTTGTATGAAGACAGGATGAAAAAGTTGGGGCTGTTGAGCCTGGAGAAGAGAAGGCTGCATGGAGACCTCAAAGCAGCCTTTCAATATCTGAAGGGGACATATAGGGATGCTGAGGAGGGACTCTTCATTAGGGACTGTAGTGATAGGACAAGGGGTAATGAGTTCCAAATTAAACAGGGGAAGTTTAGATTGGATATGAGGAAGAAATTCTTTACTGTGAGGGTGGTGAGGCACTGGAATGGTTTTCCCAGGGAGGTTGTGAATGCTCTATCGCTGGCGGTTTTCAAGGCCGGGTTGGACATAACCTTCGGTGATATAGTTTAGTGTGAGGTGTCCCTGCCCATGGCAGGGGGGTTGAAACTAGATGACCTTAAGGTCCTTTCCAACCCTAACTATTCTATTATTCTATGCTTCTAAATGCAACTGAGGCTGCTTGCTGGTACTGCAGCTAAATGACATGGCATTGCCTGTATGCATGCTCTTGATCTCATTAACCAAAGTAGGGTCAGCCTTGGGAAAAATGACTGGAAAAGGTGGGAAGAAAGAGACTGAATCCCAAAATCTCACATGTCTTGTACAGGCTCTGATGTATGCATCGTTAGTTCACCTAGATGAAGGATGGTTTGGAACGTAGGCATATGAAATATGGATGGAATCCTTTTGCTTAGAAAATAATGCCGGAGCATGACTTAAATACTTCCATAGGCAGTGGACATTTCTAGTACTAGCTCCCGATTAGGAGGGCTTGTGTGGATCAATAGCAGAGATTGCAGTAAGCTACAGTGATTTCCACTTTAGGGTCACCACTGCCTCTGCCACTGCTCTAGAGGAAGCCTGCAGGAGTTCTCACTGGTCATTCTGGGGAGGTTTCTGGTGATCATCTGCAGCAGGAATAGTTTAATTGTTGTCCACACTATTTTCCCTTGCTGAAGGCCTGCGAGTGCACGAAGGCAGCGGGAGCTGCTGTGTTGTGACCATCCAGGTGATAAATAGTCTCTCATCCCTGCTGCTGTCAGCCTGACACCACTCACCAGCCTTAAATTAATCTAAACAACAGTGTGTAACACGGGTGCTGATAGAGTTTGCTAATGCATGTCTGATAAAGTAGAAATAGCAGAGCAACTTTTCATAAAGTGCTTTGAATGCACATTAACCCATCAGAGTCTGGTGTAATGGATTGGGAACACTTACACCAAAATGTACACCATTGAAGATCTTCTCTAAATGTTGGTTAGTTTTGATGGCACTTCTTAATGTAAGTAGTGAGATTTCTTGTAGAAAAAAAAAAAATCTTTCAAAAGGTTCAAAGGTAAAACTAAAAACCAAGGTGATCTCTTTAAACAACCCTTTGGTTCTGTTCATTTAAAAGAAAAAAAATCCAGTTTCACCTGGTAAAATTTAAGGAGAGCTGTGTAATGTTGGTATAATAGGGCTTATTTCAAACATGTTTCCATAAAATTTTTAAAACATTTCCCCTGGCCAGAGACTTTACCCTGAATTTCAGCCAGCAGCAAATTTTTGCAACCAGTGTTATAAATCAAAAATGGGTTTCTAATGAAAGTGTTGACACAACTTTAACTGTAACGGTACATTCAGGCAAAACTGTAAAGAAATTAAAGTCTTATCTTCAGTATGCTGGTGCAATATCCAGAACTGCTTTTTTCTTTGGTCTTCTTCTTGAGTACTTCTCTGTATCAGAGCATCACTGAAGGTTAGTGTAATCATCATGTAATGCAGAATGTAGGTATCTGTTATACATAGTGAAATTCTAAAATATAAATGCTTTATTCATAAATGTCAAGAGATGAAATGGTCGATTTTTTTTTTTTTTTCATGAGTTCTCTATCAAATAACAGCTCTGTGTGTAAGCAGCTACCCAGATCACTCAGTGTCATGTTTACTCTCTGACTGGACAACTGATATCTTTAAAATGTTAGGAAAAGAGTAACCAATGGTCAAAACCATTTTCTTGTCCCAAAATTGAGGTAGAGCAACCTCCAACATTTTTGCTCCAACATTCTTGAAATCTGAAAGAAACTACAAAATATTTTCATGAATATCTGGCAATTTTCTTCTGGGAACACATGACGCCTTTGAGGCAGAGAGACTCTGACCTGGATCCTGCTCCAGCAATGAAAGAGGGTGACACAATTCAGGAACCTCAGTGGTCCCATGGAAGCCACTTGTGCATTACAGGTTGCCCAATTACGGAGAGGTTTCAAAGAACATTGATCTACGGAGCTGTGTGAGCCTAGCCCTTTCCACCTGCTGGCATATTGTGGCAGTTCATAATGTGTTTGTTTAGAAATAGAAAGAAAATTAGGATTTTGTTGAAAATTTGAAACCTCTCAAAAAGCACTGGGACTATCAGAAAGATTCTGCTCAAACCGACACCCCATCAGATGGTGTGTGGAAATTTCCCAGCAGTAATAAAATGAATCCCTGATTCTTCTGAGCAGAAGTATTTCTCAGAGAACCAGTTCATTTTCAGTGAAATTCCACTGAAACACAAGAAGGTTTTTCTGTTGGAAATCTGTGGGCTCCCTACCAGTTTAGTGCTGTGTTTCAGAGCCTGTAATATAAGCATGTATCATCATGAGGCTTCAAATAATCTTCCTGAGTATTGTGAAAGGAAGGCCTTTGAAATCTATTTTCTTGTATATTCTTCATGAATTTTGGTCAAAGGCCAACTAAAGGATGGACCACCATGTTTCTTCAAACTCAAAAACTGGGAAAATGCTTGGAAATATGGTTTCAAGTAGCCTAAGGACTTCATGAACCTTTTTTGTGGTGATCAATTCAGTTCAATTTTGGAGTTTTTGGATTAAAGGCAGCCAAGACACAGAGTTAATGCTGTATCCAAACTGTCAGGGTAATGCAGGGCCACTTTTTGTAATACCAAACCTTTTACAGGTATTTAAACTGGCTGTCTCATTGCTGATCCTGCGGTGCAGCATTTTACATGGAGGATAGGTGCTCTTTTTTATTGCTTTCCTCAGCCACAACCTGGCATTCGTATTATTGGATATAGAATGGTGCCTCTAAGTTTTCTCTTCAAGAATAAGTTACTTGAGCTGATGGTTTTTTGGTGGCTCTTTCTCAGTAGGATATGAGCTAGAAGATAATCAGTCTTGCTTTCCTGTGGTGATACTATTCCTGTTGTGGTTACAGAGATGAAAAGAGTTCTGTCCCTCTGCATGTGATTCCAACATGCTTGGATTAAAATTCAGCACTGTTCAAGGATGGGCATCTCTGAAGGAAATCTCAGACGCTTCTAAGGTCTACGATAAAGACTGTGGCTTCAATTCTCAGCAGGTTAAAACAGGCAGAGCTGAAATTAGTGCCACTGTCCAACTGAGGTCCTAAATAGGGCTTGCATGAAATCTACTTGTGCTCAGACTTTTTACCTCCTGAAAATTGTTATTGATATAAAATATAGTGTTATTTGTCCTCCTAGTGACAGCCACAACAATTTCAAAAGGTGGCAGTAAAATGAATGCAGGAATAACTAATAAGAAGTAGCTTGAAGGAAAAAAATAATTCATTGAGATACTTTAGTGAATGACGGGTTTTTTGACTCAACTATTAAAAGGAAGGACAGAATTTATGAGAATATAAATTCCATCCTGAATGTTTCAGAATATTCAGTAGCTTGGAAATGATAAGGGTTTAGGTCAAATGGGGCATTTCAAAGACTCTCAACTAAAATGTCTAGCTTCTATGGAAGATTTTCTAATAAAAGCTAAAGAAATGTATATGTCGAGATGGTATTTCAAGCCAAAAGGTCCACATCCTAACTAATGGGCTGCAAGTCATCTGTCCTTCTGTATGCTTATTTATGCCCACTGTGAACTTACTAGAGAACTGGTGAAGTGCTTTTGTTTCAAATTTCAGAAAATTAAAACACTTGCTGCCACTGTCTCAGTGTTTATGCAGTACCATATGTGTGATATTCTGTTTAAACTCTCTGTCTTTGTATGATGACTTCAGGCCACTTCTGACATCAGAGGCCAGGGTCCCTTCATCCTTTGTATGCTGACATTAACTCTTCCATCTACAAAGCAGAGCTAAACAGGGACATGTAGACTCAGCACACTCTTATGACTATGCTCAGTATCAGTAGTAAAACACAAAGCTGAAGTGGATGATATGAGGCCATATGAGGTTTTTATTAGATAATTTTTTTGTCAAAAAAACTGTGTTTCTGCATTATTTCTTTTGGTGCCTTTATAAGATCTCACATAGATCTCTGGACTTTCCAGCGATCTACGTCCAGAATCATCTTCATTGGCTTTCACTCTGCCACAAAACCTTGTGGTTTTATTTCTGTTACATTGACAGGAAAGAAATTTTAATACAGTACTGTGTATTTACTTTATCTGCTTGTCTTTACAAATCACTCTACAATCCCAGGGTTTGGTGTGAGACAGAGAGAGAGAGAGCAAGAAGTAGTATTTATAGTAAAATGTGGATAGTCAATAGCATGTGGGAAAACAACTGAAACTGAAAATGGTCCCAAAGGTAATTTGCAAATCTGCTGAAATCCCGAACAAGCTTTGATTTAACCGAAGCTTGAAATGGCTTTTATTTACTGTCTATTGTGGAATAAATGACATCTCATAAACAGGCTTTATCCATTACCACAGAATGGCGATCACTGTGTTAGGGACATTTTATCCTCTTGATATAAACCAAGATATGCTATAGTGTGTTATTACAAATAGAAAAATCAATGCTGAGACACACACCTCTGAAATTTCATTTTTGCGGAACCCCATTTTCAAAAATGTATTCTCTAATAAAAACGTCTCCATAACCAGGGGGATTTACAAAGCACTGAGGAACAAAGAACAATAACAAACAATGAATAAAGTGGCTCCATCCTGAGTCTTTTTGCTGTACATTAGTCACACACTTGCATACATTTCTGAGAGCTGAGCAGAGCTCCCACTAGGCAGGAAAGTAAACCAGCTGAATTACGTTCACTTTTAAGCGCTTTGTGGAGAACGTAGACTGCATGCCAAGTTGTGCAGGAGAGGAAAACTTCTCAGTAAAAAGAGCCTGATCCAGAGACGGAGACTTCAAAACAAAGACTCCCATTATTTTCTCCACAGTCTATATCAAAAAACTAGCCAAAGACCAGTTAAAACTTGGCTGATGCAGGTGCTGGCAATTATTTTTCATTCACAGCAGGTCTAATTTATCTGACCCTTTCCACTTTTCATTACTTAATGCTGATTCGTAGGATCCTGTTTCTCTGATAAATTTTCACCTGAAAATGACCAGAAAAAAGTTTTCTTCCACTCAGTCCATTATGAATTGTTCAGAGTTTCTGCTCCCTTTGTACAATCCAAAATTGGTCCACAAAATTTGATAGTGTAACTGGAATCCAACTGTGTGCCTGTAAAAGTAAAATTACTTAAAATGGTGATAGGCAAATAAGAAACAGGGATTGCATTGATTTCCCCCCCCCCCCCAATACATGATTATTTGTCTCTAGAATTTATGATTCTTCAGAGATTTTGAAAATTATCAATCAAGTAAGTGGAACAGCAAGTGAGCCTGCTCCAATACCACAGTATATGAGCTGTAAGTGATCGTGGAGTGACTTCCCTGAACACTCCTGTAAATGCAGAAAAATTGCCTTTGGATTATTCAGGTGCCAGAGATCAAGACTGGATAGTCACCTTTGGTGGGTCAGCAGTATTATGGAGATGTGAACCTGAAATAGGAAAAAAGGGTCTCCTACTCACACAGCAATGGAAATCCCATGAAAAGACTCATTCCCCACCCCAAGGGAGAAGTCATCAGCAAACTCCAACTGGCAAGAGATCCATTTCTGCCTTTATAAATTACAGAATAACTACTTCCGAAAAGTGGATTTTGACATTTTGGTTTATAGTTTGATCTGGGAATTGCTTTAATATACATGACTTAGTTCACATAGACTTGTTTCTTAGTTATTTCTAATGATCTCTGCCTAAATTTATCTTGTGACTTTGAGTTCCATGGTTAAACACACTTGGTTGGTAAAAGGATTTTCTCAGACTCTGAGAAGGTGAAAGACCAGATCTGTGAATGCTCTTTAGGATGCATGATTCTCTCCTCCTCAGGCAGATGAGTGAATTTATAAGGATGATTTGCAAAGTGCAGTGATGTCTGATGTGAGCAATCATGATGATGCCACATTTACATTGAAAATGATCTCATAGGTCCTAGGGTTTTGCACCCAGCACTGGGTAATAGTCCTTGCCTCTTGCTGTTCAAAAAGCAGACTATGGAAGCTGCATGAGCAGATGGAGTGGTGACTCTGCTCTGAAACAAAGTCTCTGCGCAAGTTTCAAGGGGAAGTGAAGAGCTCTTTAGGCTTTCTCTCTGATGAAGTCAAAATTACAGGGGCTGGCTGCGATTCCCTAGAGGAGACAGCACCTTTGAGAAATGCAGGTCTGCTGGCTGCACTCACATAGATGCTTGCTTTTTGCAGACACAAATAGGAATCTGTAGGGATGCTTTCAAGATGCAATTAAGAAAATTTACTTTGGACTATAGAATTCCCTTCTCTCTGCTTCTTTTTGACCTGTGCCATGTTCTGTCTCTCCTGCACCGAGAGTGCAAATGAGGACAACATCCTCAGTTGCTTTGGTCACATTATGGTCAAAATCCCAAATTGTTATCTTTTACATGGAAAAAATGGAAGAGAAAAGAAAGATACGAGAGCAGCAATGTCCTTTCAGAACAAGGCCAGTGTAGGGAACTGCAGCTGTCCTTGGGGAAACATGTGAAGCTTGCAATGATGGAAATAAATATCATGCATCAATGAAACATTTGTGATAAATGATATTTCTGGTCAAAATCCCACAAATAGCTGCCTTTGATGAAGAACTGAAGTACCTTTCTATGGGCATCAGTGCACAAAACACCATGTACAGTGGTCCGTGGTTCAAGTTCCTCCAGTTCCAAGGATTTACCTGCTGCCTCTGTTAGGGACTGGTTAGTGACTGAGGTGATGCATGATGACCCATGGGAGTTGCTGACAGATGCATTTGTGTGCAGCATTTTATGTGACATGGTGATTCAAGTCCATGAAACCAAAAAACTTCAAGTGAATAAAGTGATTGAAAGAATATGGAATAATCTGATTTTTTCACTTGCTATGCAAACGGGTAAATGCATGTGTCTCTGTGCACATGGCCCTGAACAGTTAGCTCCAAGAGTGCTCCTGTAATATCCAGAATTTCTAGGATACGGTGACCTTGGCAATACACATGGACAAGGACCTTATTAGGCTGCCATGAAGCCTACAAACATTTAGCCACTTGATTCAGCTGCATAGAGCCATCTTGGCTGGCCTAATAGAGGCTCCCTCTTTCCTGTGATATGGCTGTGGCAATGCTCACCCTTCTGTAAATTTATCTGCTTTTGGAGCTGCTTCAAAGGGTAATAGTCTCAAAGCAAAGGGGAAAAAAACATCTGGCTCTGCAAAGGTTCACATGTTGATGCAGGAAATTACCAACTGCCACATTCGGCCTCAACTGTGTCCTTGTTTTGCTGTCTTTCAATGTGGCTTGCTTTATTCCAAAGGTATTTTCTTCCATTTGATGCTCATGAACAATCTGTGGCATATTTTCACCCAGCACTGCCTCCTTGCTAATGCTCACCGGACCACAGTGAGTGCAAATGAGATGCAGATCTGCAGGTTGCATCTCTTGCTGGAGATCAGTCATGCATATGGATCAGGCTGCCTCCTCAGGTGGGGAAGAGTTCTGTGCACAGAGGGTGTTTAAGGAGTGGGTTCCTAATGGGAAACTTCAAAAGACAGTCTACTTTTAGAAACAGTTCTGCTTGTGTCTACAATACACTGGATATTGGTCTTCATTTCTCTGTTATTGCTAAGGACATTTGCAAGAAAATAAGATCTTTGGATTTTAAAGATTCATCTGTTCCTGCTGCTTGTTGCTCACTTGGAGACTTTAGGCCTGTGGAGTCCCAAGACATGGAGGAAATGGGTGGGTCATTACAAAAAAAGGAGAAGGTCATGGATGGTAATGGGAAGTCCAGAGAAACATAATGACTGGGCTTGTGATTTGCTACCTGACTCTTTATGCAACTTGTATTGAGGTAATATGTCAGAAGTAGACAAGGAAAAAGTCTACCAAGGTTGAATATTTGAACTCCTGTAGGTACCTACATGCAAGCATGAGAATATCATACCACATACAAAGGCCCCTTTTGGTCCAAATCCTGACTTCAGTGGTGGTTATCAATAGGACAGAATATAAGAAAAGGATAAGTACTTAGCCTACCTTCTCTACCTTCAACAGCTCATTGCACAGGATTCTGAATCAGGGCCGACATCTGGTGGTAGTAACTTCACACAGAAGCCCACAAGGGATTTTTTGCTTCATACTTGACTTCAATTCTTTTTTGCACTGCAAGGAAGTCTACACCAAGGACTTTCCCAGAAAAGCTGTGACCCACAGTGTTGAAGTAGGCAGAGGATCTTTCTTTCTTACCCAGTCCTCTCCTCCAAAAAAGTTCTTTATGAAGGATACCAGACTTACCAGATATTCAAAGGAAACAAAAGACACATAGGGAATTCAAAAATCCAATGTTAAAGAGGATTCAGATCACTCTTACCTTGGCAAAATTATGTATTTTACTTGGCTCTAAGCAGGGTGGGATCTAGCTCAAAATAAGACAAAACAGCAAACTCAAGTCACCTGCTACTTAGATTTTCATTTGAACTTTAGTAAAGGTTTGAGCAAGGCATCTTCACTGATCTTAAAGGATAGGTTTCTCTAAACACGAACAAATTCCTTCTGTGGGTGGAAGTGGGGTGAGCCCCACAGTTGTACTTCTGAACTGGTGTTCCTCTTTCTCATTGGGTCAGAATCTGAGGAAAATACAACAGTAGCTGACAGACTTAAAGTCACAGGATAAGTGCAGCTTTCCTCGGCAGTAAAGATGTGATGAAAAACAACATTTAATTCTGTGAAATACAGGCTGTAAACTCTAACTGTAGCAAAAGAAAGACACTCATTTAAAGGTCATATTTAGCCTTCTACCATGAAAGATGGGGGTTTTGGCTTGTAAAGTGGGACTTGAAATTAAAGATCTTTATGTTCTGTTTAGGACCCACAGTTAACCTCAGTGTGTACCCATACCACAGGAGTGATTTTTGTTACAAAACAGTGAACCTACCCTCCAAAATACATCATTAGGTTTCAGAGATACCATGCAGTTGTGATAACTGGTGTGCTGGGCGGGAAGGTTGCAGTTTCCACACTGCCTCATAACTATAGCTTCAGCTGGGATTTTAACAGACTCATGAACATGCCAGATGACTCTTTTTCAGGACTGGAGGGTTTAGGCCCAGTGAGCATCTTGCCTTGTCTCCCAGTCTGTTGTGGCCCAACTCTGCATCGTGAGCCAGGCATAGCAACCAGAGCTCACGAAGGCACGTCCTTCAAGTACTGGCAATGAAAAGAGTATTATTTCAGTATAATATTATTTTTCATATTGTGGTTGTATCAAGTAAAACAGCCTTTCTCTTCTGACAGTCTATGGAAGAAGAGAGTAAGAACAAATGATCCTGTTTTACAGGCAAAATTTACATGTGACAGCTAAAAAGGGCACTGTCTAATGGTGTATCTAATAATTTATAAACATTAATTAAGTGATGAAACAGGTTTACAACATCTTTCAGATAAGCAACTATGGACTGGCTTAGTCTACACTGCAGTTTTGTCAGGAAAGGAAATGAAAGATAAATAAAGTCCATTTCATCACTGACTGCTCCAGCAGGTTTCACCCTTCATGCCATTGTGGCAAGGGTTCTTCCCAGTGGCTGGTTGCACGTTGTACAACTTCCTTCTTTTAAGCTGTTTACCACGGAAAAATATTTAAGTAGGATTCAGATATCCCTCAGCAAAGGGAAAGCAGAAGAGAAAAGGTGAAGAGAAAAAAAGCCTTTGAAAAATATAAAACAGAAGTTGCTGCAGGCAAAGATGCCTTTGAGCAATCTCAAGCTAAGACTTTCCATTTCCATGTAAAAATATCTGTCGAAAGGGCAAGCTACATTTACAAAGAGCAAAGTTTTACAGCTTACACAGGCATGAGCACCTGCTAGGAAGATGGGGGAAAGATTCAATTCATCTTTGGGTTGCAATGCTCAGCTTCCCATTTAAAAGTCTAAGACCCCTGATTATTTATTTATGTCTTTCTCTTCATAGCTGTCTGCAACTTCACTGGTTTGCAAGATGCAACAATGTGGCCTAAAGGATTTTTTGAATTAAGTTCTTTTGACTCATTTTTTCCCCCTTCAGGTGTTTAGCCAGAGATGCTGAAGTTTGACAGGCTTCCTCTACACTCAGGGGGGTTGATATATTTATATATTTATTGGCCAACTGTCATATTAACTCTGCCTGAGCTGTCATTAAATGAGAGGTTACAACAGGGTTACTGGATTTTCTATTTCTTTACTTACAGGAGGGAGGGAAGGCAGTGTCCATGGGAGTAATGTTCTAAAGCAACCCACATTTTAAAGTGAATATGCTTCAGGTTCCCATAAGGCAGTGACAGGCAAAATTTAATATCAAAGTCTCTACACTATCCCTTCCCCTCTCCCAGAAAGCATAAAAGTGGCAGCTTGTAAATTTTCTTTAACTTACAGGAGCCAAGGAGACTTTTACTGAAGGCATCTAAAAAGACATTACAAGGCACCTCTGGCAATGAAATGAGTATCTCCTTATTTCAGCAAGAAGAATAGAAACTCTGACTCTTCTTTCCTCACAATAGTAAGAGTCCTGGTAAAAGAAAAAAAAAAAACTGGTGTTCCAATTAATTTTGGCACTTGTAGCACACTGGAAATACAAAGCTGGTACCCTAGGTAAAAGCAGAGGACCAAACACTAGCCCAAGTGATTACTGATATAATTAAGTAAATTAAATCTACTCTTTAGTAAAAAAGAGTAAGTGTTGACTGGTCAAGGACAAGTACATAAACTCTCCTGTATCTACTGTAGTTTAATAAAGGTAATAACAGCTACCCTGAGATTCTAGAAACATGGTTTTACTGGAAAATTGTATGTATGGTCTGAACCCAATTCATAAAAGTTATCCCAAGGGAAGAATCTTTAGAGGATTACATGCACCAAAATAGGGGGTTTACTAGGCAAGAGGGTAGTGCAGGCAATGGCATGATCTTCTCCAGCCATAAAACATGATCATCCTCCAAGGGCAGATGAACAAGGATTGGTGGTGGATGCCTGGAGCTGCTGGGGGTGTGTACTCAGCTGGAGATGAGTCCTCATATATACTTTCAATACTGCCCTTTTCTGGCATGCTGGGAATGCTCTTGCATGCTCCAGAGCTGAAGATCTTTAAAAACCATGTGGGAAGGACAGAGACCCTCAGGTGTGTAGCTTCAGGAGCTAGCACTGTCATGGAGCGGCACAAGATTGGTCTGGTTTACACCATCTCCCCATCCTGCCTTTGGCACCCTTTTGCTCCGTGAAAAAAGGACCTCAGGGCATGCCTCTGACCTATCTTGGACATGACCGGTGAATGAATCACAGTTGCAAAGTGCTCACCTTTCCATTGACTGAAGCTAATTTATGATAACTGCTCAGGTGTCTCTTGCTGCTGAAGTTACAGCATTACTGAAGTGAACCTCTCCATGCAGGTGCAGCTGCTCCCCTGAAGATGCAAAACCCCTCCAGTTCTGTCCATGTGATTCTCCTTGGTGACAGGAAGAAACCCACAGATGTTTTGATCAGATTATAGTGACGCTGTGCTTGCGTTTCCCACGGATACAGAGAGTTTCAAGACCTGGAGTTACTGGAATTACAAGGCCTCAGCTGAATTCCCTGATCTTGCTCAAGTATGAGCTTCCAGCACGCCTTAGGCTTTCTGACACATGGACAAGGGGCTTGAGGTATCTGTTGGCAGTGACTGAACATTGCTGTCAGAGCTGCCAAATAACATTCCAACAAAGAATATTTATGGGCTCCAACGTGAGATTAAGTAATTGTCCAATCCATTTATCACCACACTCGCAATTAAGAAATGAGTGAAGAAATAATAGTTATCACAGTAAAATTGATTGTCACCATGCTAATAATTTTAGGAAGTCTCAGTCCGGGAAAGGTGGCAGATCACTGTTGTAATCTGTTACTTGGTGGAAATAGACATTTCTGGAAGGGTATTTGGTCTTCTCAAAGGCTCATGAGGCCAAGGAGGTGATACAAATGCAGGATGAAAAGCCTACTCTGGTGATCCAGACAAGGATTTCTGTGCATGTCAAAGGCAAGGGGAGCTGCTGAGCAGCTATCCCAGTAATGCTGGGGGAGGCAGACATGTGACAAAATCTCCTGTTCACAAAAATTATTTCAAAAAGAGGTCTTCACATGAGTGATGGATCCCAGGCCCCTCTAATGCCACTCATCTGTTTTCTTCTCTAGATGGGAGGTTAATAGGTATATGCATTAATGTAATGACCTCTTTATTGACACACTTTCATTTCACTTCTCTTTAACCACCACGAGAGTAAAACGCAGAAGAACTGTTCAGAGAAGAGTGACTACATTTAGAAAAGTAAAGCAAATACCATTGCATAGAGTGCACTACAACCAGGTTAATTAGTTAAATGATATCATGGACCCTCTATTATTAATAGATGCGCTTACAACTGAGGTTGTTTTCTTAAATATAATTTGTAAGAGGTGTTTACAATCTGAACTGAATCTAAACATCTGTCTTTGCCTCATAAGACATATATATATGAGGCATATATAGAAGATATATTATGAACATGTCTATGTCTAAACAAACATTCCACTTGCAGATATGTATCAGAAGCAGCTGAGACCATAAAGTTCTCTTCTTTTTATATACATAAAAACTGCATTAATGCATTTCAATTGTTATATGAGAAGGGCCATTGCTAGTATAATAAAAGTGGGCTTTGAAAAAAATAAGCCTCTGCATGATTTGAGAAATGCATATATGTCAGGGGTTTATGGAAGACATCCTTCAGCCCGTTTCTGAAGCACAGACTTACTTATCGACTACACAAAATATTTTGTGGTTGGGTTTATTTTTGGTGTATATATTTCTTTGATGACTTCTGACTGCTTTTCAAAAGTGAGCTGTGACAAGCGGGAGAAATGAGAGAAATCTGTGCTGTTAGATAGTGTGTGATTTAGCTGGATTTGTGTTGAATTGTTTTCTCTGAATGAAATCGCCAGGTTTATTCACCAGACTACAAATCCTTAAACTGTTCCATTTTCCTGCCCTCGTGATCATTGCTATTGATTACTGTGTGTTCTTGAATCTATTTTCTGCGGCCCTTGTTTAATATTTAAGAGACATAAGGAGCAGCATGTTGTAATATTTAAGAGGTTAACATATTGCAGAGAGATAAAGAAAAGTCACAGCTCTAAATGAGGTGGAACTTTGGCCTGTTCTATTGATGTGCTACAACACACATTTAGGTATATACACTGCACTGTAAAATAGATATTTGCTTTACATTGTGCTAAAATCCTGGTTATATCTGAGACATTTTATCTTTAGCAGAAGCAGTGCCAAGGTGCTCAGCACCTGACTGGGGATGTGATGGTATCAGACCTGGTGTGTCACTCCTTGTGTCCCTCTCCATGGGTCACAGCCACACATTTTGCATCACAGGTACCACGTCGTTCAAGGTTGTGTGTTTAATTCAGAGTCTGGGGTAATAAACCAGCAGAAATCTGGCTTGGCAGCAAACACCATGTCTTACATTGGCAGCGGTGGTGCAACAGTTTAATTTGCACTATCCTAACCTACACATGCAGGTCCAAACAATCACTTTTATTTCACATGTCTACATAAGCTTTACATTAAGTTCAAGGAAGGTGTCAGGATCAAAGGGCTGATGCAGGATAGCAGAACTTTGTGCCTGCTAACTCAAGATCCATGACAGTGATACTTTGCAAAGCCTCTAGAAGTGCTTGCACATAGCATGAGACTAGCCAATTTAATGTACCACTTGGTGTCTACATGCCTGCTGTGCTCTGTTTTTGCATACAAAATTTTGGTGCAGACATGGCAACTGGTAATGAAAGATTTTAATCACTTCTTGAAAGTAGTGAGGTTTAGCTGTCCCTCTGTGGGCTGTTTATACCCTCCATCACTAGAGTGGGGGACTGACTGATACACTTACTCATGTTACTCCTTGGGAATCTGTAGAAAGAGATGGCCGTCATTTGACAAAGGACCAATCAAGTAGCTCAAGGACAGATTTTAAATGGTATTTAAGAAGCTTTGGTTTTCTATTGAACTCAGAGGTAATTAGACACCTCAGATTTAAATCTGTTCCTTGGTGGCTTGGGTGAGGTCTGGATTAATGCTGGGAACTGAACTTGTATTTCCAATGGCAAAAGCAGGTTCTTCAGTCCTGGCCCTGCTGTCCTGTTCCCTGACTGTGCTGGGCAGGAGTAAACCATTGATTTTTATGAGGTTTATACAGATAATTTATCTCCTTTTGGGGACTGGAACATGTTAAGCATCAGCAGAAGTTGGCAAATATCCTGCTCCAGTGCCTAGTACTGGACACAGTGAAGATTTCACAGTTGGTCAGTAAACACTCTACCTCATTTTTTTCCTGGCAAAACATTATCCATTAGACTCACAAATTGCTGTGGAGTGATGTCAGGTAATTAGTGTGTGATTAAGGTAGCTAATATGGAACTGTACTTAGGTTTATAACAGGAAATTGTGATGCTTATGTTGAAGACCCTAAATAGGAATCCCAAAATAATCAGAAATAGAAATAAAGAAGACTGATCCATCTTCTTGCCTCTGTAATAAACCAAATATCTTTGCACCATATCTTCTTCCAGGGGGTAAAGGAGGACCTGTGGGCTGTTATGGGATTATACATCATGTCAGAGTGACAGAGAGAAACAAATCTATGCAGAGGTTTTTATTCCGGTGTCTAATTTGTGAAATCACCATCCCTGGAAGTGTTCATATGCCATGTAGATGAGACCCTTAACAACATAGTTTAGTTGTGGAAGTCCTGGGCAACTGTCTGACTTGGTGATCTTAGAGGTCTTTTCCAGCCTTATTGTTTCTACGGTTCTGTGTTCTATGATCTCAGGGTGAAGTTTGTGACTTCAGCCAGTGGTGATCAGTCCCTTCTACTGCTGTTGGAAGTATTGGGTTCAGCAGTCACAGCTGAAGAAGAAGGTGGCCTTAAAGAGACCTCACCATATCTCAGACCAGCACCCATCTTTGCATGAAACACCCAGAGATGTTGCACAAATTTGGTGCAGGATTGACAGGCTGGAAATCACCAATTTTCTTTTCAAACTCTCAGTCCACCTCCTCCTCTTCCCAGGGCAGATCAGTGCAATTGGCTTGGCATGTGGTACAGTAGGTGCAATTAGACTTCATGTCATCCAGGGATAGCCAGTGTCCCAGAGGAGCAAAAGAGATTGGCAGTCAGGTAGAGCCATGCCTAGTGGGTTATTACCACTCCTTATGGCTGCAGGACCACTTACGAGATAAAAAATCCATCTTGTAAAATGCAAGGATGTGCCTTTAGTGCCACACCTTCCTTCCATGGGCAATGCAAGCCAAGAGCATTTTAGCTACTGCTGTGATGTGCTGTTACATCCTTGACGTGCATGGGGTTATGTAAATGCTCTGTTTTGCTGGGTTTGACCTGCACACACAAGGGCAGTGGAGATTTGGAGCCATTTCTCCTGTAATCAATCCCAAATGTGAATTGTCACTCCTGCTCCTAAGCAAGCCTTGGGGTAGGTTTGGTACCTCGTGTTATTTCCTCTCTCCCACAGATGAAGAAACACTGGAGCACTTTAATGAAACAGTTTGTCCTTATTAAGTTGAAAATGAAAATACACCTTTCCCCCTTTGGAGACATAACTGGAATGGCACAAGGTTGTGGAGTTTTATTATCTTGATCTCAACTTAAAATACCAAGAGGCACTTCTTTAAAAAAGTTTAAGAGAAGTTCTATAAACCATGTCTATATATAATCCCTTTTGTAAGCATCTAGGAAACTGCAGGATGGAAAGGTTGCCTGCCAGACCTCAGAAAGCAAATACTAATTCAGCAGTCTAGTCACTCTGTCAAACATTTAGTGTATCAGGGTTGATTGTTCCCTGGTAGGTATAGCTCTGGTATATCCGCCAGGCCTTTTGTCATGTTAACTGCAACCGATCAATGGATTGAGGTCAGGACTTCTGATGTAGGTGCAAGCTTAGAGGGAAAAAAGTCTCAGAGATTCATTTTTTCTCGTCTGGTAGCACTCCGGTCACTTATTTTTTCTCAGTTAGCCTCTGCTGCTCTAAAGTGGATATTGATCAGTGCTTTAATGCAAACCTGTCAAATTAATTTTGCAGAGCTGGGATATGACTGGCCTAAAATTGCTTCTGCATCTGTTCTCTGCAGCAAGCCTATGAATTTTAATCATGACCAGAATGGGCTGTTGGCTTTTTTTGTTAGAAACTTGAATAGGAAAGGTTTAAACTGTAAATGCCATGAAATGGTGCTGTTTTGTTCTTTTCAGAAACTCATGTGGCTGAGGTCAAAGAAATTATTATGTCTGTGTATTCTTGTCAGAGGCATGGGGAGCTGTGTAGGGTTTTCTTCTTTGCAAAGCAAAGCAAAGGTATGTAGTGAGCTTGTTAAACATTCCCAGGCCAATGAGGGAACAGCAGGCTTCATGTCTCCTGCAATGCCAGATGCATTAGTATTAATGTACAATTTCCTCTCCAGCCCCCACTCTTTAATCTGATTATTCCTGATAACTTTATCTCACGGGGTGGAGAGGAAGACGGATCAGGGGGAGGGAAGTGGTAGCATGTATTCCTTTAGTACAAATTAAAAATAAATTAATTCCGAGCATCCCTCACAAGGGTTAGTGTGTCTGTCACTGGGGAACAGCATCCTTAAGACTGGGGGAAATACAGATGGTTACAGAGGTTTTTCTTCATCATGCAAAACAGGCTATTCTTCTGCTCTACAACAATTGAGACTAAATGTACAGGTCTCTGTTGTAATGTCAAAATAGCACAAAGTAAATAATGATTTTTAAGCTTTGCTCCATGCAGACAAAAAGACTTGCCCATACAGAAAACTCCCATGTGCCAAGTCTAATCTGCTCTGGAAAATCTGCAATGAGGCAGGACCCATCCTTCAAAATCCAAACAGTGGCAATGACCGTAACAACTTGATTTTGTGCTGGCTCTTTTGTCAGATGATTTGGACGCAGTCTGAATATTAATTATTAAGTGCCACTTGATCTCTGGGAGGTGGTGAAGGATTTGAAACTGATTTTAGAGCTGTGAAGGCTGACTCTTGAGGCTGGAGTTGGAGCAATCTCACTTCCTGCGGTGCCAGAGCCACCCTGGAACGCTCCCAAGGGCAAGTCCTAGGTCTCATTTGAAGGAACAGCATCAAATGGCTAGATGTCTGAGACCTTACACCTCTCCAACTATTTCAGAAGACAATTTACTACTACTGCCAGCAATGTCAGCCAACAAAAATTTCTATGCTTTTCCCTGGTGAAATGACTTGCAAAACTTGCAGTAGCTACAACAGTGCAGAACTAGAGCAGATGGGCTGATCTGGGAAAACTCCAGACTTGGTCTCCTGCCTCATCCAGCTGATCCCTGGCACTCAGCAGTACCTGAAACCATACCTTGGAAGGGTTAGCTGGTAGCCAAGTCTCCCATCAATGCAGTTCCCAGGAAGGCTGTTTGCATAAATGCTATCATCTTTTGGGTTCAACTCTTCTGCCATTCCTCGTGCCTTTACAGTTACTTTAAAGATACCACTGTATTTTATCTGCAGCCTTGCAGTACTCCAGAACTGCAGCCAGGTCCAGGGCTCAGAGAGGGATATTTGAAGAATAAGTGTGATGGCAGGAAAAGGGAAAGACCTCTGAAATCATTTATGAGCTATCTGCAGCAATGAAACCTGGTATACGATCATCCTGGGAGATGAGACCAGCCCCAACAAAATCCACTGCTGCCAAAACCACACCATTTTTGGTGTCTGAGCAGATGTTTCCTCATATTGGTGTGCATGTCTCTGTAATCCCCTGCAGTCTGCCAGGTGTTCATACCTGAGATCCAGAGGTAGGGGTTTTGACTAACTGAGTTGCAAACAGGCTTTCCCCCTACTGATTTTCATCATCTTAGAATCATAGAATCACAGACTGGTTTGGGTTGAAAAGGACCTTATGATCATCCAGTTCCAGCCTCTTGCCATGGGCAGGGACATCTTCCACTAGCCCAGGTTGCTCCAAGCCCCATCCAGCCTGGCCTTGAGCACTGCCAGAGATGGGGCAGCCACAGATTCTCTGGGCAGCCTCACTACTCATAAAGTGTTAGCACCTCACTACTCATAAAGTGAAGAATTTTATCTGATCTGTGTCTACCCTTTTTCAACGCAAAGCCATTGCTCTTGTCCTGTCACTACATCTTCTACCTTTGCTGCTCTCCAATGTGCTTGTAACTGAAGTACTGGATTAATAGGGTGTGCAGGCTGCACTCCTCCCTCACCCCAGCGCATCCCATGAGGTCATCAGGGAGGACAACTTGAGTGGTACCTGTTGGTATTTCTTATTAGAGAAATCAGTAACACCACTAATTTTGCACAAGAGGATATTCCATCTTGGACTGAATGAAATTAGGGTTGGATGGTGTCATTTGTAATACTGATTCCACAAACCCAAATATAAGCAGTTACATGCACACACGTAAACACATTTCTAAAGGTAAATGACAGTGTAGAAGAAGCAAAAAGCAAAGGCAGAGAATCACAGCAAAGACAGTAGTAGCAATCTCTAAGTGGCTCTAACAGCGTTTCAGGGAGAAAAGCCAATGGGTCTGGGCCAAGTCCATGACCTGGGCTGTCTGTAACACAAAGCTCAGGTGGTGCAAAAGCACCTCAGAGTTTGGTTAGCCTGAAGCACAGTTGTTTACCTTGTCCATACTACTTTAACAAACACTAATTTCTTTAACACTAAGTCTGATCACCACCATAAAAAACTAAAGGCTTTTTATTCTTTTGGCTTGCTACTACTATTCCAGAATCAGTCTTCTACTGGAAATAATTTGCGTTGAAACAGCCTTAGGCCTTGACACAAACATTGAGCAACCTATTATCTAAAATACTTAAGGATACAGAAAATGTGAGGTTTAATTTATCACTTTTTGCAAATTCTAAGATGCTCAGAAAAAAAGGCACTGGAAGGTACTATATTTAGGATCACACAAATGAATATCCAGAGCTAAAATATCCTCTACTTATCCAGTGGTGTAACTAGAGCTGTGCAGGTAATCATATCAGTACTGCTTTCCAGATACTTGATTCTTATGAAACATCTAAATGTTTCATTAGCTTTCACTTAAAGTTTATTTTGAAAAAGGGTCTCCAGAGTTGAGCCCTCACTAAGGCACACAGATAAAAAGGCAGATGGGAGAGGCTAAGATTCTCCTTGAACTCACGGCAGGGCCCACCTCATTGAGAAGTCTGTGGGGAAAACTATCTGTTTTGAATGGTATGAAGAGATTTTTGTACATCAAAGACAAAGATTAAAGGCAGTGGTGATGCTCTGTCTCCTCTGATGTTAGTGGCAAATTTTCCATGAGCTTCCCAGGAGGTAAGATTTCCACCCCAGGCTTCAACTTGCTGTGGTTAGAGACTGTCACTCACTGTCCAGTGTACCGGTAACTTCCCTGCTACTTGACAAAATTAGAGCAAATAATGGGTTTAAGGTTGTTGGCTAGTGGAAACACTGGAAAAACTTCTGTTCAGGTCAAACCCGAGGAAATGTTTTCCTAATTGTTTTGATTAAATGGAAGCAAAGGCATGCTACAGGTTCAAGTCGAGACAGAATATTTTGGTCAACCCAAAATGAGTTATTTATTTCAGAAGCTATTTAATCTTTATGAAATCTTTAGAGCTTCCATAAGAAAGAGACTAAAAATGTGATTTTTAAAATGAAAAATGAAACAGTTTTTTCAACTAGATTGTTTGAGCTTTTTTTCCCTTTGTCTATATGTGTGGTACAGTTTTTCCTGATATCATGAATAATTTTGGTCTCTTCGGTAAAATTATTTTTGTCAAGTATGTCTATTCCATCTACAGATTTGACTTATTTCCAAGTAGCAATGGTTCATTCTTTCAGTCCTAGAAGATGAAACGTCATTCTTCTGTCAGCTTCAGCAAGCAGAAGGCTTTAAAAAGGCACTTGGTTCCAGGAGCGATAAAGGTGGGAATTGGTTAACTTTTTTTTATTGGATCTCAAAATGTATTGAAATTTCCTGTAACAAAGAGATTGACAGACTACATTTCTTTTAGGAAATGGATCTGCAATTCTGTAACTATACACATTAAAGTTTTTTGTGCTTGGCATGTATCTCCCACTATAGTATCTGCAGACTTGTGCTGTCTTCTAATGCTTGGTTATACACTGACCCTTGGAAACTCAAAGTCATTTGAATCAAACACTAAGCATTCAAAGCCTGAGCAATGACATTATCAACACAGCTATCTGAAGCCACAGAAGTAAAGGGCTTTTTCCCCAGAGTGATGCCAGGAGTGCTTTGCTGTGGTAGATAGACTTTGCCAGGCAAAGGTGATGCAACCATGGCCACCTGCAGGTGCCACACTATTCCATCAGAGAGTGAGGTTGTGTTGAAGACAGGGAGTGAAGATATCACTATAAGCCTCCAAACCCCATCTTAAGCTACCAGAATGAGGGGAACCAACAAGGACAAGCTCATTGTTTCCGCATAAAAGTTGTTGCTTTTTGCTGTAGGGCAGGAACTGCATTAGTGGAGCAGGTGCTACTTTCAGTCAGAGTTACTTTCCTGTAGCTAGAGGAGGCTTTAAGAGAAACTACAAATCATTTCTTCAGGAACAGCCCTGTTCTGTTTCTTAGCCAAAAAGAGTAAAAGGAGTGATACTCGCAGTAAGCAAGCACAGAGTTAGCCATTGCCTTTCAAACCCCAGGGATTCCATGTTGTCACAACACTCCAAACTGTGGCATGGCTCACATTGCTCCCTTCGTGGCACAATGCATGCACAGTGGCACTGATGGATTCAGCTTCTTAGGGATGAGATCCATGTATCGACTGGCACCAGGGTGGCGTTGGAGATTGTTGGCAGCCTCAGCTACCAGCTACCAGTTTGAAGGGTATAATTGTATTGCAAATGCAGTGTGTGCAGGTGATGGATAAGCATATCTCTGCCATCTGACTGCTCGGATGTACAGGGCAAGCCATCCTCTAATTCGCCACCAAGAGGGTCTCTTGCACTAAACAGCCTCTCTTAAATCAAAGCATTCAATCCTGCTGAAGGTGGGAGTTGGGAGGGAAAGCCGGAAAAAAACAAAGACGATAAAAAAAATCAATAGTGCTTCCCTATAAAATAGATAGAGATTTGCCGAATCCACTGCCACTTGACATCAGAGGTTCCAATTCGGCAAATTCATTTAAGGCCAAATTGAAAACTTACCTTGCAGTCTGGTTTGCTGGACTGTAGCATGGTCCATTCATGGAGGGTTTGGTCATTATTGTTTGTAAGACACTTTAAAGTATTGTACTATAAGTGTCGTGAACAGCAGCTCCAGCTTTCACCTTGAGTCACAGTGGTAAGCACCACAGTGCTGCATCCTGCTTTGAGCTGGTGGTTGCTGGAAGTGTTACAATGCACTGAAATAAAACAGTGGCCCTGCTGACCTTGTTTTTCTTCTTCCACACCCAAAGGTTTGCACTTGCTGATGCCCTGCACTTCATCCCCTTGGAAGGAGCTGGATAGTGAACAAGCTGGAGCTTGTTACATGAGAAGCACCAGAGAAGTAGTCTTCTGTGCTCCGGAAAGAGATCTGTAAACCCTGACCTGCTGGTTGCTTACTGAAGATGCCTGCAAAATTTCAGCTTCAGCTATTGCAGGTTTTCTGTCACCAGCCCTCCATAACCCTTGTCTTCTGGGTAAGAGACATATGCAAGTAAACATGGGGACCTCTCAGTCTTCTAAAATCACAGACCCTTTGAATGGTTTAGACAGAACCTTAAAGCTCATCCAGTTCCAGCCCCCTGCCATAGGCAGGGACAGCTTCCACTAGAGCAGGTTGCTCCAAGCCCAGTCCAAACTGGACTTGAACACTGCCAGGGATAGGGCAGCCACAGCTTCTCTGGTTTCTCTGCATATTTACATCTCCTGTCTCAGGAAGGAAAGCCACTGATGAGCTGAAGTACGTGGTCAGTTCTGTGGACATGAGCTTTCAGTGCCCTGCACAGGGCAAAGTGTTTGTGAAAGGTTACCAAATCAGTATGGTCGTATTTAACTTGAGGAAATTATATACAACGAATAATTTTGTTATCAACTATTTAAACAAAAATACCAAATTATGTAACTTCTACCGCGTCACTTCAGCTAAAATTTTCCCCCATAAATATTTAAAGTTAGGAGTCTAGAAATCCACTTAAAGGAAATTATCTGGTTAACAATTTCCCTTCAAGTGAAGGCTTTCAGCCTCCTTCAATAATACCTGTTGTGCTCAAGTCATGTGCCTTATTAAGCCATATATAATTTGCACACAGATTTGTAGCTTCAGCCTTTTTCCATACAACCAGCTCTTTTCCACTGTCATATCCGAGGTATGTGTTACCAACCACACTGAACTACTAATCCTGACTTCTGTTTTTATAGCATTTGTACTAGAGATTATTCAGGTGGTTCATTAAGTATTCAGAAGTTTCTGGTTTTAGTCTTGGCCTTTATATACCTGAAAAGAAAAGTAGTAATTGTTAGGCTGAAAGGGAAGACAAAATTTCTTTGCTCTCTGAGGGTATCTGTCAGCTGCCACAATAAGAGAAGTTCCAGGACTGGCACTTGCATCATCTGAATGTTAAGAAAAGCATCAATATATCAAAGGTGTCTCATCATCCACAACAGTATGGATACTGTGGCTTCCTTGGAGAGTTCCTGAGAGATGCTAAGCTCTCACTCATTCCATTTTACTGGAGAGGGGGGAAGATATTGCACCCTCAAAGTGCTTGTGCCCCTGTTGGAGCAGAGAGGCCATGCAATGGCACAGTGTGGGCTCTCAGAGGAGCAGGCAGAGTCAGAGAGCAGAAACATGTGCAGCCACAGAGTGAAGGCAAGTGTGCAGAGCCAGCCAGCATAAGTCAAAACTCAAAGCCACTGTGTGAATGCTGGTAACAGCATGTGGTCCTTGTGGTTCGGTATCAGATGCACTCACAGCCATGGTATTAATGTAGTGCTGGTGTATGACCCATCATTATACAGCTAATGATCCTGCTGCAGAACAAGATTTGTACTTTTGACCTGGGGAAAGTGAAGGAAAGGAATGAGAATTTTTTTTTTTTTTCTTGTAGGAGAATAAGGAGGTTTTATTAAAGTTTCTCCTTGTGGGCCTACTGGGAAGATCCTGAAGAAAGAAGAGCAGAACTTGCTGTCTCCTCAGCTGCATCTTCTTTGAAGATTATCAAATGCTGAGCAAGAACCCCAGAAACTGTGATCATTGGTGCTGACATGAGGCTCAGAGAATAAAAACGGTAAGGAGCTGGCTTTCAGCTCATGTGTACACTTTGCTGTCTGAGGAAAGAGGCTTCAGGAGGTTTCACTTTCTCAAGTAGTTATATATTAGAAAAGGAAACAGGCCTTGGGCACCGGTCTCAGATTGTCTACATTGCTTAATTGCAGTAGAGGTCCCAAAAGTAGACAACATCTCCCTAGCCAAGGGCTACTGCCCAGCCAGGTGCAGTGTACGGAAGAACACCAAAACTACTGTGACCAGGAACCTGCAGATCCCAGGCCTCCAGCACAGTGTTAAGTTAAGTTCTATCTGGGACTTGGTGGTGATCATGTGGGGTTGAAATTTTTTGAGGTCTGCTGGGAAAGGCTGATGTTTCTACTACCCTGTGGGCATCCCCTAGAAGTCCTTCTTCAGCATCAGGGCTGTTAACCACAGGGGCTGAATCAGAAGAACATCCAGAGACAGCTTAAATCTGCTTAATGATATCCTGAACTATTTATTGTGCTCAGTTTTAGTCCCCAGTACACATTAAAATCTCCCGTGGACAGGCTGGAGAGGGTCCAGAGAAGTGTTACAGAAATGATCCAAGGGCTGGGCAGCATGTGAGGAAAGGCTGAGAGAGCTGGGTCTGTTCAACCCAGAGAAAGAAGGCTCAGGGGAGATCTTGTCACCATGTTCCAGTATTTAAAGGGTGACTGCAAAGAAGACTGAGACTCCCTCTTCACAAAAGTCACATGGAAATATAAGGGGTGATGGGCACAAATTACTGCTGAGGAGATTTCAGTTGGATGCAAGAGGAAGATGTTTCCTAATGAGAACAACCAGCCTTTGGAGTAACATCCCCCCGGAAATGGTGGATATCCAACATAGGACACTGTTAAGATTCTACTGGAGATGATGATGGGACATCTAGTCTAAGTCATGCTACGCCTGGAAATGTTAGGCCAGCTGATCCCTGAGGTTCTTTCCAACCTGGCATTCTATGATTCCATGAAACCACATAAAAAGTCTCCTAGTCTTGAAGGTAAACTTCAAAAATACCTTCTTCGGGATATTTACTGCTGGGAATTTAACCAATCTCAGGTGGATATGGCTTTGGATATAAATGTCACTGAGTCTGTAAAGGGGAGACTTAGAGGCAAATGACCACCTTAGTAACATGTAAAAATCTCTGTCATGTCTACAGGAGAGTTAACTTCAGCTCATGTGGCTCAGTCGTTTCGTTGTTGAGAGTGAATCTCAATTTGACCTCCTGAAATTGAATATTCACTTTAGCCTAGATTTGCAAAGCTATTTGTTAATGCTCACATACAGAGCTGTTTTCTCCAGGGTTTTAAAGAAAAAACTCATTTCAATGTAAAATTCACAGGATCAAATTGAAATTTATTTTGAGAAGGTTAACATTACTGATTTTCAGGCTCAGACAATCACTTCCATGTCAGATTGTAATTACACCTTTTTGTGCATCAGCTGCAAGCATGGTATGGAAAAAAAAGTAAGATAATGTTGTTCCTTTCAGATACAGAAAGGATTTTTGTATTGTCCTTCCCTGGAAATCTCCCTCATTGAAAGTAAAAAAGCGATTTATTTCAATCAGTCTGCCAGCACGAGCATTAATTGCACAAAGATATTTGCCTTTTATTTCAAAGTTTTGTTTGATTTTTACCCCCAATTGTCTGTGAGGTGTCTGCATAGAACTTTATTTTCCCTGCAGCAGTTTTCAGTGCCATAAAATTCTTGCTTCTGTTAATTAGCAACATTAAAATATTGTAGTCCTGACCTTAATGGTTTGCAATGTTCAGCTAAGGAGCTCAAGCCTCTAAAATAAGAGTGAAACACACAATAAAAATCTATCTGAGAAGAATTAAAGCTTCAGAAGAAGGCTGACAATCATGATGTAATTTCAACCTTTTTTTGTATGTTCATAAGGTCCTACCAAGCCATATGGGCGTGGAGGAGGTTTGACAATTGCAAGAGTCTAATGCAGCCATGTACGACTAGGCTGGTCAATGATCTGGTCCTTATAGAAGATCCCACCACTGACCAACACAGGAGATTATGGAAGTGCAAGCTGATTTCACACTGGCGGGACATCTCTAAGGTTGGGTGCAGAACTGAGCACAAAGCATTTCTGAATCAGAAAGGGTGATATCTTCTGCTCACTTCTCCCCAGTGTAAAAGGCTAAGTAAGCTGCAGGAAAAATGGAGAACTAAATATCATGGCTTTAATGTTATTTAATATTTTATTAGGTTAAATGGACACACATTTTGAATTTTGTAAAATACTCAGCAGAGACTAGCTATTTTGGTGCAGCATTTAAAGGAGAAGACAGCGGGGCCCATATCATGATTTTACCAACTGCAAGATAATCCTAGTAGTCAAGAGGTTATTTTTTATTTGTCAAGGTACACCAGCTGTAGCAGGAGAAAACAGTTTTCAGTGTTCCAGACACAAGAAAGCATGCTCACCTAGCTGGTCCCCCAATATCTGGCAGAACACTCTGCAATGTCCAGCCACATGGAGCAATGTGTGAAGCCTTCAGCTATGCCCTGTGTGCGGAGAGAATTCAGGATCTCATCAGGGGGTGCTGGGGAGGCAAAATAACAAGTGATTGCATGGCCATGGCTGTGGCAGAAAATACATGTGAGCCCACACCCGAGAGAGCTGAAATCTGCTGGACATTTATTTGTGAATCCCTGTTGCAGAGATTGTTAGAAATAGTCCATAATTTTTTAGGCAAATCTTGATAATAATTCACTATAAAGCAAACGGAAAGGATCCATGGTGCTGTTTGAATTAACTTCTGATAGCACAGAAAATTTGGCTCACTAGCCACTGGAAAGTGAGATGCTTGGGAATGCTTGTAGGAATCTGAAGCATCTTGGGAACAGAAAAACTGCAAAGTGGAATATGACCTCTCTTTACAAGACCTCATTTTAATCTTAGCACAGCAGGCCAAGGAGTCAATAGCAGTTAATTCTTCCTTCCAACAAATTAAATCTTAAGAGCTGTCATTTCTAGCAAGCAGCAGAGAATTAGCATCATCATACTGGCAAATTCTAGTCCTTCAGCTTCTGCCATGGCTGAGCATCAAAAAAGACCCAACAGAGCTTAATTCCGGGAGAGATCAGTCAACAGGACTCTTTCCAGTGAACCCAACGGGTTTGGGCAAGGACACGTGGTTACAATTCAAACCACATTCCCACTGAAATTGGTGCAAAAACATTCCAGGGGGCTCCCTATTTCCTCCAGAAAGTCTTTCACAAGATGACAATGGTGACCAACCCTATTTCCGAAAGGTGCTATAGCACCTTGGGAGAGTATCTTGTAATTCAGGATAAAAAACAACAATAATATTGCTTTACATCAGAAGATAAAAGGCTTCCTTTGCAGCAATGAAACTCAGATGTCTTGAGCAATGTGCGTAGCTTAAAGAGTTTTTTTGACAGTGCAATATTGTATATAATAACAATTACCAATGACCTCTATTAGGTTGTCCAGTCTCATTAAGGCCAATGCATTTGGTACCTGCCACTGCCAATTTGCCTCAACAGAGGTTTTATTCAGTGGATATGATAGAGCTGTAAAGCAATCTTTTTTCATTTAAATAGTTTAATTGAGGAATGCTATCAGATGTTTCAAAATTTAATGCATACAACAATTTGCTTCCCCTATCTCTTTTCAGAGTTTAGTTTGGAGAAAATGACATCTGATTCTTATAGAAAGAAAGCAATTACATTTTGGAGCCTGCCTGCCCGTATTGCATATGTTTTTAAACATAAAAAGAAATTCTTAATATGTAATTGTCAGGTAATAAAAAGGAAAATATTTTACTTTGCATTTATGAAGTAATTTTTCAAAAGCGTAAGGGAATTGCATGTTAACATTTTTCGTTTATTACCACACTCCTAATGCTGCACTGTTTTCACAAGTTTAGATTAAAAAAAAGCAAGAGATCTGATGCTCACATATTAGTATGATAATACCCTATAAAGTAATTAGGACAGGAGGAACCGCAAAGGTTTGTTGGTTCTGATAAGCCTACTCCTGCTCTAAGGCATCATCAGAAACCTACTGGGAATTTCTTCACTGAATTCTATGGGCCCCAACCCTTAACTTAATCTTCTAAGAAACTTCAGCCCCAGTTCATCCTCATAGGCTGTTTTCTCCATCTCTTCTCCTACTTCCCCTGGAATACAAGCCTTAGAAGCCAATGCATTGCACTGTCTCAAAGCTTTGCTCTCCTCTGCAGAGGGAACAGGGCAGATCCGTGCCTGTATCACTACATGGAGGTGAGGACTGCAGTGATGATAAGTGAAGAAGCTTCATGCTTCTCTGGCCATGGACCATTTCCACCCTGACCTTTACGTTGGACCATGGACCATTTCCACCCTGACCTTTACGTTGGACCATTTTGTCCAATACACTGCACCAGATACTCCAGGCATAACCCAAGCAACTGGTCCCCAGCAAATGCTTCTTTTTTTCAGGCATTACCCAAGAAACTCCCACAGTGCAGCACCAGGAACTCTAAGATGTAAATCAAGCTTTCCTTATATTTATTTTATAGAGCTGACTTTGCTTTTTTGAAATGTACTTGCTCTCCACAAATCCAGACAATACCAGCCAGCTGGCCTAATTGAATCATGTTTATGAAGACATGAATTGCAGTTTCATTAAATACTCACCTCTAATTTTTTTAAGTGATTCTTCCCTCATAAAACCAAATACTTGAAGATAATCCCAGTTAGTAAAGGACAGGCAGGGGGCCAGGAGGGATAGTTGGAACTAGACGATCTAAAGTCCTTTCAAGCCCTAACTATTCTATGATTTTATGACTCAACTTCAGCAGGGAATGGTGAATCTTCCATGTGGATTCTTGGTTGGAATAAGCCCATCTCCAAATCTCTGCCAAATCTGGTGCACTGTTAAAAGCAAAACTATTAAAACCACCTAAGTATTTCTTTCATCTTTCCCAGGGAAGGGAAGGCAAGGCAAGGCAAGGCAAGGCAAGGCAAGGCAAGGCAAGGCAAGGCAAGGCAAGGCAAGGAAAGGAAAGGAAAGGAAAGGAAAGGAAAGGAAAGGAAAGGAAAGGAAAGGAAAGGAAAGGAAAGGGAAAGGAAAGGAAGGCAAGTCAAGGGAAGACAAGCAAAGGAAGGCAAGTCAAGGGAAGACAAGAAAAGGAAGGCAAGGGAAGGCAACACAATGCAATGAAAAGGAAGGCAAAGGAAGGCAAGGGAATAGAAGGGAATGCAAGGGATAGGAAGGGAAGGGGGGAATGCAAGGTAAGGCAAGGCAAGCAGCGGAAGAGAAGTCAAGGGAATGCAAGGGAAAGTAAGGGAAGGCAAGACAAGGGAATACAAAGCAAGGCAAGGCAAATCAAAGCAAGGCAAGGGGAGTAAAAGCAAGGCAATTGTAGGGAAAGACAAGACAAGGCAAGAGAAGGCAAGGCAAGGCAAGGCAAGGCAATGGAAGCAAGGGAAAGCAAGATAAGGCAGTGGAACCAAGGCAAGGCAAAGCAAGGTAATGTAATGGAATCAAGGCAAGGCAAAGCAAGGGAAGGGAAGGCAAGGAAAAATGGGTAAAAGAAAAAAAAGAAAGTGGGGATGTGTCCCTGTCCATGGCAGGAGTGTCGGAACTGGATGATCTTAAGGTCCTTTCTAACCCTAACTATTCGATGATTCTATGATTCTGTGAATGCAAGGGAAGGCATGGAAAGTCAAGGGAAGAC